>JAYKAV010002788.1:2326032-2396018 GCA_035582835.1 Phoebastria nigripes
GAGGTTTAGATTGGACATTAGGAAAAATTTCTTTACTGAAAGAGTGGTTAAGCATTGGAACAGGCTGCCCAGGGAAGTGGTGGAGTCACCATCCCTGGAAGTATTTAAAAGACGTGTAGATGAAGCGCTTAGGGACATGGTTTAGTGGGGCTTGGTGGTGTTGGGTTGATGATTGGACTTGATGATCTTAGAGGTCTTTTCCAACCTTAATGATTCTATAAATCCATGAGTCCAGAGGTTTGTTTTATTCAGGGGCTGAAGGAGGGGAAGGAGTCAGTGTCTCCTCCTCAAGCTTGACTGCAGCATTTCTAGTAATACCTCTCACCTCTGACTAATTGAGTCCTTAAAACCACTTTTCTTAAAATAAAGGGGTGTCCTTTAATGCTCTTCTGCTTCGTCATATTGAAATAATATTACCAGGTGGTTTAGAAAACAATAAAATGTGCCCAAAGTTGGGGTTTTTTGCAGTAGGAAAACACCCACAGGTGGTTTCTTACATTGGCCTTCATCACGCGCCATCAAAGTCAGTGAAATATTTGCTGCTTCTTAGCGCCCTTTTCAGGGTCAGAGTTTTACTTGGAGCAGGGAAGATTCTAATTTTGCCTCTTGACCTGATTTCAATTAGCTTTGGGTGGCAGAAGGCACATGTTATATCATTAAGACACCAGGATCCCCATTTTAACAAAATAAAACCATCAATACATTAAGCACAATGCTTGCATCAGCTGGTTGGCCTATTCCGTTTGGTAACACTCACCTTCGCCCTGTAGAGCACTAGCTGGCGTCTGGCAGAGGAGGCTTGGGAAGAACCTTTCTCGGTTTGTTTAGGGTAAGGTCTTTTATCACGGGGACAGAACAGGGGTCTGTTGAGGGCGGCTGGCCTAACCTGGCTTGGGAATCTTTGCCTTTAAAGCCTGTTAGTAAAAAAGCGGTGATTCTTTAAGCCATTAGGCAGTCAGTCAAAAAGCACGATGTCTGAAATCATTCTACAGGAACAGGTGAGCATTTTAGAAGATAGCAATAAATATATTGCAGAATCACTGGAAAGAGAATCCAAATCTCATGATCATTTAAATAAGATGTTTCCCATCACACTGACAGCCACAGAGATAAAGGGAGGCAGAAGAAGGTGCTACAGGTCTCTATAATGTTCCTGTCAGCCGTGGAGTTTAACTTGATCTTTTTATTTATTTGCATCTGAAGAAAATCCAATTCTATAATTTTCTCCCTTCCTCCGAGATGAATAAACTGGATTTTTCCCAAAGAGATGACAATCAAATGTCGATCGCAGTGACAGTCGCCAGCCCAAGTAGTCCTTGAACAAATTAATTCCATTAATATCTAATGATTGTGAAAATGCACCACTATTTAGATTCTGTGCATCTGACAGAAGATACAGGCTTTTGAAGCAGTCATGAATGCTATTGCAAAACAGCAAGTAGGAGTACCAGTTTCATCTGAACAAAGGTTCTTGTTAAAAACAAACTTAATAAAAAACCCACAGTGTTGCTTTTGTTCATTTGACAACAAACAGCATTTCTCAGATTTCAGCACTTTGTCAGCCTTTGGGTAATGAGTATTCATTCTTCATGTCATTTCTTTCTCCTGTCACATCTGTGGAGACAGCTGATCCTTCCACATCTTCTCACATTAGCTGCCAGCAGCCCTCCAAAGGTCCCCATTGAGGGCGCTCCAGCCTCACACTGCTCATTGACTGGTCATAGCTAGTGGTTCGCAGTATGTTTCTCTCCAGTTCTCTGCCCCTCTGCATCAGATGCAGGAGAAGACAGCTGTGCAGCCGCTGCACGGCATGGGCATCCCCCCTGTGGCTCCTGCCACGGGGCTGCCCCCACCATACAGCCCAGCGCTGGAATCCGGAGGCAGCTCGTTCATCTTTCAGTGGCCGTTTCTGCAGCCACATAGCTTGACAAATACCAAAAAGAGCTGTGCTTTTGCTGTTATCCAGCTGCATTTGCCTCTGCACCTTCTAGCTTCTGCAGCATTGCTTTACCTGATACAAAGCTCTTCATTTTGGAAAAAGAGTGGTGAAGGTGGACTGTGGGGCTGCCTGAACTTCTTAATGGCCAGGGAAAGCGAGGAAGGACTGCTTTGTTATAATCAGCATACAAAATTATGGAAAACCTAGTGACGGTATCAGACTTCAGGTTTAAAATTATTAGAAAGGAATACATGTATATGTAACAAAAGATTGAATTTTAAAAATCTCTTCCCAGGATGTTGTGGAGATCAAAAGCATAGCTGGGCTCAGAAAAGGGGCTGGCACGTTTTTGGTGGATACAAGTCCAGCCGGCCATTAGTGATTCTAAACATGCCGGTTGAGAAGTAGTGTCAGGTGCAAACGGGGTTATCCCCCTTATAGAAGTTATCTTGCCCATCCTGCTGCTCTTGCCTAACTGTGTAACTCCATATTTTCCACATCCTAACCTTTTCCTGTAGTCTACTCTCCTTGAGAAATGTTTTGTCTTTTATCAGGGACAGGGAGAGCCAGACAACTCTGGCAAATCCCAGCAAGTGCTCCATCAAACCTTCAACTTTGCAGCAGCTAATTATCTCACTCCGGCACTCAGTTCTTATCAGGGGCTGTACATTCCTTTGCAAATAGGGGAAAGGATACGCTGTTATTCCTCTGCACATCTCCGACGTCTACCAGCTCTGTGTATCTCACTGTATTCACAGAGGATCTCAGCAGTGATTGTAGTGGAGATGGTAATTCTGCCATTTAGAAATGCCACCATCTCCTTTGCGAGACATCGATATCATACCACCGCTTTATGGCACAAGGGAGGTAAGAGAGAACACCCGCTCATTTAGCGCTGGCCAAGGGCAGCCGGGGGCACCAGGGCAGCCCCAGCCCTGGGCATCTCCATCAGGTCCCACCCGGCAGCCTGCGTGGGCACAGCTGATGCCGTTCATTTGTTACCGCCTTGTACAGCGGTTCCTAGGCATGCTGGGAAGAAAAATATTGGGCTAAAGATGAACCGACTCTCACATTCTGTATCCATTCTTCTGTAAGGACATTTTGTCCAGAAGCTATTAATTTGCTGCACACTTAGGTCGCACCTGTTAAAACGTATGCTGAATATATGTACATTTTAAGTGAAGTGGGAGGAGGTAGCATGGGATAGCAAGGGGAAGAAAAAAAAAGAGGTTTATGAAAAACAAACCACTTTATTTGCAGCAGCTCTGAAACCCTCTTAGAAACTTTCCAACAGACTTCAAGTAAAAATCCAAAGTGTCACGTCAGCATAACTGTGTAAGAGTTACACAACAAATATTTTCCATTAAATAATTGTGGAAAGGTGCATTTTAATATCTCAAATTAAGACTGTGCTCTCATGCCATGCGAAGCTATTACAAGGTGCTCAGGAAAACCAGACTGCAGGGCTTTAACATTTGCAAAAAAGGAGTCCATAAGGAATGCCCAAAAGAAATCTCTTCCTTAAAATAATAGGATTTTCTTCTTCTAGCACATCTTCAATAATCTTAGCACTCAAACATTTCCAAGCCCTTCCAAAAAAATATTGTTACAGGTAAATTTTTAATTAGCTTTCTATAAAGACTTCTCTATTACAACACAGAAAGTGCTGTAACTTACAGAGAAGCCTTGTAGACAAGCTGTATTTCTTTTTATGGTCTTCATCTTATGCAGTTAGTCACACGCTGCTGAATTCATTCTCCCCATTGTACAGCTCTGTAACCTATTAAACCATTTTCCTCTGGTGCACACACACTGCACTCGTAACTATTTTGTACACCGCTGGCTTTAACAGAACAATACAAAAATCGTTTTCACATTCATCGGTGAACCGCTTCACAAATCTAGTAAGTCTCGGGTCAGGGAAGGTTAACAGCATCCGCATACCGCAAGAGTGAAGAGGCCACGTGTAATTTCTCACGTTGCTTCCCACAACAGTACCTACAGCCCCAACGTGAGCTGAAGGTCTTGGGCTGTGGGCACGGGGGGGCTGCAGGGAGGGGACAGGGTGGACTTGCCTTGTCGGCGGCAGCGACCGCTCGCCAGCAGAGCTGCAGGAGGAGTGGGATTCACAGAGGAGATGGAGTGACTCATCCCCGCAACAGGCTCAGTCGCCAGCCGGCTTAGGGAGTCAATGCCAGCGGCACCATGACACCGGCAGAAACAGGTTTCGGAAATACTCTCTTCCAAAAGAAAGGAAACTGCTGGAAGTTCAGTAACAGAAAAGCCCTTTTAATGTTTTACAGCTATGTATTTGTGACTAAATTAAGTCAGATGTGACAGATTCCTTAATCGTGTGTCAGAGATGCTCGGTGAGACCCGATGGCTAAAGGGACAGGCTTTTCCATGGGAAAGGTTGTTAAGCTCTTGGCTCCTTCAGCAGAGAATGAAAACACTCAATGAGAAGCACCTGTGAAAAAGGAAACTGAAAAACAGAGTTACCACAGAGCAAACAACTTCAGAAGACACCTCACAAAGCCAGTTGCTAGGAATTGTGAAAGAAAAAAAGCATAGAAGACATGGGAGCATAAATATCTCCAGCATTTGGAAAACGCTAGAAGAAAATTAATAATTTTGCACATGTGTGGAACCATATGTAGTGAGGACCACCCAGCAAATCACTGATGCTGTACAGCAGGAGGCAGCACAGGTGACCAGGCAGACTTCCATGGGGGGACCTTGTCTGCAAGAGCTGAAAGATCCAGATTAACTCTTTCACGAGAAGTGAATTACATCCAGATAAGCCCAGGTTCTGAAAAAAATAGAATTTAGAGGAAAAACCAGAAAAACTGAGAATGGATATGAAGGATCCAATTTCTACTATGGGAATTATTTGATTTTGAATTGAAAAAAAGAAAAAAAAAAAAAAAAAAACCCAACCCAAAAAAACCACAGCTCAAAAGAAAAGTTTATTATATCTGGGAACAAAGAGCTAATAATAGTTTGGGGTTTTTTTGTTTTTGGTTTTTTTTTGTTTGTTTGTTTGTTTGTTTGTTTTTTTAAAGGGTGCTTAGTTCTGGATTTGATTTAGAGCATGCATACAATAAAGGAACCAAAAAATGTACAGAAAATTAATCCTCAGATATCTTTAATGGGACAGGTAGACTGGGCATGGAAAATTAACCACTGACCAGTAGTTCATGCTACCAGGAATATCCTTTTAAAAAGTTTACTAACTGCATTTAATAACTAGCTGAATTTACCAGCGGTAGCAGGAAGAAGTAGTAAGTCATTGAGGTAAATATTTAGGACTTGAAATGTTCGATAAATACAGTTGYCTAAAACTAGCAGGACATTCTTACTGATGTGACTGAAGCTCAATATTTTTAAACATTTTTTGATGGTTCTGGCACATTTCCCTAGATAAGGAGAGTTCAGTATGCACTTCCAATATGCCATATGGGAGCAAATACTGTTACAGACTACTCTGTGGCTTAAAAATCTGTTCCTGGTACTTTTCCCCCCCCCACAAGAAAGTGTCACAGAATCCTGAAGGAATACAGGGCAAGGTATGTATTGCCAGCATCCTGAGAGGACAAGGATAGATCAGAATGAAAGGCTGCAGAAAGCATTCGACAGGGCTCAAGGAGCAGAACTGAAATTTGAGAGACAACCTGACGGTCATATAAATAATATCACTAGGAGAAAGACCGAAAATAAGATACGGCTAACACAGAAGCATGCAGGCATAGGGAACTCTGAAGGAACGTTCATATCGGTCTTGTCAGCCCATGCTCATCTCCATGTTCTTGTACAGAGAAAAGGAGCTGGAATGTCCTCCTGAGAAGGGACTTCTCTGCTTTAAAAGACTTAAAATGAAGCTATCATCCTTGCATGCTTTTACACCAAAAGACAGAGCAAGTTTTCTACAAACACCTCAAAAGACAACATAAGGCACAGTGTAAGTGCAAGAATATGATGAACTTTAGGTGTGAGTGACATATGCCCCCAAGAATACTTACTGAAATAGAGTGTTACTGCACAGAGGCATATGCAGTGGAGACCAGTTCTGGCAAAAATTGGCAATGACAATACTGCATACATAGCGAAGAATTACACCTTGAGAAAACTGCCTTTTTCAACTGTTATTGTACGGCTCGTCAGCACTGTGTAAACTACAACATTAGCTGCTGATGGCAGATGCGCTCCTAAGAGCACCTGATCAATCTGCTCTTGAGAACCATACGAAAAATGACACAAAGCATGCAACTTCCATGTATAAGAATTAACTAATCACAGAAACAATGTAGAATGTATTTACAGAAGTGATAATAAAAGATGAGATAGTTGCAGAAAGTCATTAAAGCTTATTCTCTTGGGTGGCTGTGGAATTATATACCAAGCCTATATTACCAATGCAAATTACCACGGCTTTCTGTAATTGCAGGCTTGCTATTTATGGGCAAGAGAAAAGTGCTGCTAGAGGCACTACAGCCTGACCTGCTCCTAAGGACACATGAAGGTCAGAGTGGTATGCAAAACATAAAAGAAAAATCATGTGATCTGCTGTACTGGCCAGTACTCGGTTTTCTTTGTCAACCTACGTGAAACTTCAGCATAGGAAAAAATGTAAGACATACTAGGACCATGGTCTAACAGTAGCACCTGCATCTTCTTCCTTCTAGAAATAAGGATATGGAAGAAGAATCAATTTTCTTGAATATCTCCACAAAATGAAGCAAATCTGAAAGCCTTGCAGAAACCCTCAAAGGAGTGAAAAGCACCAACAATCAAGAGAGAGAAAAAAAATGCCTCTCTGAGAGAAGCCAGGACATACAGCGTACCTGCAAGGCATAATGAGCGCTGATAAACAGCCTGTACAGCTGAATGCTGTACTATTGCAACAAAATAGTAACATTAGATAATTTTCTGTTGGTAGAATGGAGAAGAAGTAAAGAATGGGTATGGTTGCTTCAAGAGGAGCCAAAGGTTAGGAGACAGACCTGGTCTGAACTAGTTAGGCCAGGAGATGAAGGCATTGAGAGGAAGAAAGTGGTCTGCGCAGTCAGTTTCCTCAAACAGACCCTTGCTAAGTTCTTTTCTCCTATGAATTGTATTTAAAGTCTTCTCCTTGAACCTTGCTCCCAAAGTCATATAAAAGAAGTTGAAGTAAACCCACATCTCCTGTGTTCCAGATGGGGGCTTCAGCAAGATGACCTCTTTCTCCTTCGCTAAAGAAAAAGTAAGAGAAAGTCTTCACCAAGACAAATTTATGTGAAAGAGGGTAATTCTGCCGTTTTCCTCTGTCTTTTTGGTTCTTCAAATAAAAATACTTAGGATTTAATATTCCTGTCCATGTGCAAAAGCCCTTTACTACCCTTAAGCGTAATCCTGGTTCTCTCTAAATCAGAGGGAAACTAATTGGAAAATTGAGATAATTAAATCTCTCAGCATCTCTTCAAGCCATTCTTAATCTCTGGAGGATGCAGCTAAGGCTAAAGGAACTCGCCCAAGACTAGAGCTTTACTCTTTAGGACACCCAGTCTGTTCTGCATACTTCTCTGCTTAAACTTTGAAGCTTGCTCCCTGTTCATTGCTGCAGCTAGTTAACATCACTACCCAATCCTGTATATAGCAATGGTAAAAATCAGTAACAATCTACATATGCTGCCTCAGCCAGTGCTGGATGATCAGGAGTGTGCAGAAAACCATGCTTTCCGTTACGTTAATTGGTGAATGTCCTGGGGAAGAATTAGGGAAGAGGTGGAAGCGTTTACAAAGCACGTGGCAGAGTCTAATCGGAGGAGAAGGGTCACTTCGTTACTCAAAACAATAACATACTGCTTTTATTCCATTCAACACCCCTCTGCCTGCCATGGTTTCATCCGCTACCTGTCCATTTATCAAGAAGCATCAACCCCTCCACCACCACAAATTTTAACAGATCTTCCAGCTAACCCAAGTCTCTTAAGCTACGGTCGAAGTTGTTTTAATTGGAACAGCATACATTGGTGACATCTAGTGGGCACGAGAAACTTAACAACAGTCAAGCCAGCTTCCGAATAATTCAGCACGTGAAAACAATGTTTGACCTACACTATATCTACAAAATTTTGCCTTCAATCTCTTGAGCTTAATTTCTGCATAGGCATGAGATCAAATGTCACAAATACGAACCCAAACCTAACATATTACAGTGTTAAGCTCCTCCAGATATCCAACAATATTCCAGAGATAGCCATCTATTACTTGCTTTCTCTCCTTTTTCACACCAGGACATGTTGCTGACAAGTCCTCCTGATGATCTTTTAAAAGTACAATCAATCTACTATATCACAGGTGTTTTTAAAATAACAGGCTCTTTGGGAAGAAAAAAAAGTCTGAGACATTGTCAAAGAGCATTGATTTTTTTGCCATGAAATGATACTATTTGCAGGTACTTCCACCTTGTGCCTGTAGAAACAGATTGAAGTGGGCCAAGGCCCTTGAGATGAGAAATAATAACTGTAAGCAATTAAGCTCATCATTTGAATGGGTGCTTGTCCCACAGGATGGGTTTTTGCAAGTGTTTTGACTTAACAACATCCGAGAAATAAAGCTGCACAGTTTATTTGCTATGCTAGTCTTTTTTTTTTTTTTTTTTTTTTTTTTTTTTTTTTTTTTTTGGCAAGTGATGAATTGAAGTAGCTGTAGAGGACCTATCCTGGTGGCAAGGACCCAGGGCAATTTCTCTTGTCAGGAGTGTTGCCTCCCCAGCTCTGGCTGTTGTCTTCCAGCCTCTCCGCACTGGCTTCGCTTTGGAGAGGAGGCGGCTCTCCAACCAAACTGGCAGACTGAAAAGGAATAGCCAGATGCTGGAAGGAAAACTGGCTCACTTTAGCTTGGACAAGAGAGATGGAAAGTGGGTAGAGTAAATGGTTTATATCACTTCTTCTCAGGATTCAAGAACCAACTTCTTTTTACATCTACACAGCACTACCAAGACTGCCAGGCCTTTAACCTTAATTATTAGTCTCACATTCCCAGAGCTCAAGCACAGGACTGAAGCTTTAAGTAAGCTAGACACCTTTATGCAGAGACAAAAGACGCTTAAAGGCACTTTTTGGAGCTGCAAGTCTACATCTGTAGCAATTTTATACTACTTCTATTAATTCTTTTTTATTTTAGAAAAAAATACCTTTAATTCACCGAGATGAAGCTTAAAAGTATTTTCAAACAAGGATTTCCACACTAATTCATCCTCAGAAGCACTTATGCAACATAGGCTTAGGGACTGGTATCTTATACTTTAGTGAACTTCTTCTCAAGAGGATTATTTGTACAGAGGCACTTTGAAAAAGTTTTAAAAGGGAATTAAAGCAGCAAGACAGAAAAAACAGGCCTCTCCTCCTACTTGTAGCCTCAGACCCCCTATTCAAAACAAGGGTGGAGGTATTATACATCCACCATGCTAACAGAATACAGTTCCCCCTTGGACATGGTCCAGGGAGAGAAGCTGGACCCCTCACCCAGCCGCATGGGTGGCTCCTATTTCCCTCCACTCCAGAGACAGGCCCCTGGGTCCCCTGCAGCAGCACCACCCCCATGAGCCAGCCCTTTCTATACAGTCAGCAGATGATCTTTCAGCTTCTGGTCTGTACTGCTTGGGCTTCACCTCCTCATATGGGAACTGCATCCAGTCAACCTTCATTTCTTGCCCAGCCAATTTGTTTGCAATACACTCCCACTCTGTACCATCCCAGGGAAGAGACCCTGAACCAATGCTGTGGAATTTCTCTTTCACAGTCATCCTACAACCTCCCCTCAAACCACAAATGCACTGGTTCAGCCAGCTGTGATTGCAGTGAAGGAAGCATTAAGGAAGCTCAGACATAATTACCCCCAGGTAATCCTATGATACCATACTGCAGGAGCAGGAAGACACCCCTGTGAGCTTTGAATAACAAATGAAAAGAACATTTTTGAGTCAATTAGTTCTACTGTGTTTGTAATGCAATCCTACTTTGCTTAGTTATCCCACTTGCAAAGGTGGGGTAATTAATAATCCTGCTGCATTGCTGCATACACATCATCATGCCTATTAATCATGATGGGTAAAGGAATTCTGATTTTCTTTAACTGCTTTTGGTTTTGCTACATCATTGTACGCAATTTTTAATAGATGACTTGTCAGGATTCTTACCTGACAGTTAAATGCTCAAATAGTTAATTACCTGGAGCATAAGGTTCAATGTTCTACAGTGAAGCTAATCTGCAAGACGATCCTTGCTTTTCCAAGTGCAAAGACAACCCTTTTCCTCAGCTGATGTCGCTGTTCCCAACTTCATCACTGTGAGCAGCAGATGAATTTGGCATTGTGCACATCCCCATTACTACTGGAGGAATAAGGAGTCTAACTGGGTTTGCTAATTGAATGGGTTAAAGTTCAATTTTCCCCCTAACCAGCAGGGACAAGCAGGTATTGAATGTTTATATTTGAATAGAAAACAACTCCACTCTGTTGCTATACCCACTCTCGGTCTGGGGCAGGGGGAAGAGGAGGCAGCATTTACCTGTTTGCTGCCTTGGGTACCAAAAGATGACAGCATTTTAAATAGCCATCATAAAAAGCTGTTGAAGGGAAAGGATTTATTTTGGTATTTCAGTTCTCAGTTAAGGGAAGCAGATACACACACTAACTTTGCAGGAGCACAGCACATGAGTTCTTAGAGCTTTAAGTTCTTCAAAAGACCTACTGCTTGAAATTAGTCCTATTCAAAAGGGCAGACCTGATAAGTAGAGTAAGAATGCGTTCAAGACTTCTGAGACTCTGATTTTGGCCCCTGTCCTAACAGAGGTTCCAGTGATGCTGGGCAAGTTACACCTTCTAGTTTTCCCCACCCAGAGAGTTTGGAGACACACTTAGGTTGGCAATCTTTCTCGTCTGCACTTTGCAG
Organism: Phoebastria nigripes; assembly: GCA_035582835.1. NCBI lineage: Eukaryota > Metazoa > Chordata > Aves > Procellariiformes > Diomedeidae > Phoebastria > Phoebastria nigripes. The sequence goes on from JAYKAV010002788.1 coordinate 2,336,905, forward strand.
TCAATGTTTTATTTGTTAGCAAGTTACTTGCCACATCTTAGAGAGAGAGTGCCTGTCTGCCCTTATTGGTTATTCTCCATTGAAATATAGGCATCTTCCATTCAGCTTTGTCTACAAGATAGAAACTATGCTGGAGGGTGGGGTTTTTGTTTTTGTTTTTTTTCCCCACAGCAAAGCCCCAGCATTTCTACATCCCAGCAACTGCAGTTGTCATAATTTGGACAGTCTCCAAGGTTCACCAAGGAGAGCAGATTAATCTTGATTTCTTTAGTCTCCCAGCAAGTTAATCTACTGCATAAAGTGCCACGGGGCAAACTTCATCTCTGGTAGCTGGTTTTAAGTCCACGAGTTTATAAGATGTCACTTTTCATTTACTATTTTACATCTACTCATCACATGATGATTCAAATTACATCTGAAAGTTGATTATAGTAAGTCTTACAAAAACTAGCATACTTGTCAGTCAAAATGAGCACATCTAGCATACCAAAGAGTAAGCAACTGAAGCATCACTAAATCCAGAAAATCTTAGGCTTCCATGACACCTTCCAAAAGGCATTTATAACATCATTTAAAATCCTAAGACAAATGACAAGGCTGAGGGCACAGAGGAACAACAACAGTTATTGCTGAAATGCAATCAGTTGTACCTTGCAATATAATGGCTCAGCTATCAACTCTCTACAGTAGTTCAGAGTAAGAAGAGTAGAATCTGTTTTTGTGACCAGTAGGGAATTAAAAGTATGCTGGAGGACTTCAGTGTTGTGTTTCTACCCTTCAGAAAAAGAGGGTAAGAAATTGGGTTTTAGCATCTCATTCAAAATATGTTCTCCTGAAGTAGAAGATTCCTCTTAGGAATTATTCTGTCTTGCGTGAAAAGACTCAGAGCTTTTGACATGTACCCACTTCAAGCTTTTGTGTGATGAACTTTACTTCAAAATATCCCATTAACAGGATAATCACTTGTAATGTAAGAAATCCAAGGTGATACATGAAGTTCAAGTAAATACAAAGTATCCCTTTAGGACACCTCTAGCTTAATAAAGAGGCTTATAATTTCTCAGTGATGGCAAATCTTTGGGATCCCAGAGATAAACCAAGGATAAACCTGTTATCAAAAACACACTTTGACAAAAAGTTTGGGCTTTGACAGTTTTGCTTTTCTTTTGTCAAAAAAGTATTATTGAAAAGTCCCAACCAGCTCTGCTTCTAAAACTAAAAGCAATATATCATTGAAACAAAAGGGACTGGCTGTGATATCCTATAGGTCCCTGGTTGCTTGCGAACATCCCACCATTTGTGTACAAATGGGAGGCACGTTACAGCCACAGTAACACTGAAGGCTGCATGCTCAAAAGTAAAGATAACAAAAAGGCGACCATTAATCAGTAGATACTTTGTAGAAAATGCCTCCTCAGCTCTTCTAGGTAGTTAGCTTTAACGGCAGAGAACTGCATTTTTGGCTTGTTTAAAGAACTGACTCTTGGCATCGCGTGGTGCTGCCATGCAGTTCTTCCATCAACTGCTTTCCTCTGGAATTTGAAGCTGGAGGCTTTAAAACACGCATTCTTTCAACCTTATTGACTTCTCCTATCTCATATTCATACCCTTAAAGCATGCAGATACTGTGGTGGTGAATGCTGGTAGTAATGAACCGTTTCTCCCACTAGCTCTGCAATGTACTACTGCACAATCTATATTTTAGGGAGATGAGATTTACAGTATAGCTTTAGGCATTCAATTTCTGTAGCTCAGTTATGAGTCAAGGCTTTCTATACCGTCGACTGAGCCTCCAGACCCATTCAGAGATTGCTCTTCTTCCAATTCACAGTAGGTACTTATTTCTGTATAGAGTCAGATGCCTAAATCTAGATGATGGAGTAACTCTTCTCCTCCCTCATCCTTATGTTTCACATTAATTTATTAAATCCTACCTCCAAGGTAAAGATGGAGCCGTTCCAAGAGAGAACGCTACTGTGAAGAAGAGCATGAGGAACTTATCCTGACATTTGGGCCAATAAGCTGTAACATCATTCTTCTTTAGGGAATATTTGCATATTTGCTGCCCCCTCATAAATGGGGAGCAATCAGGTAATGCAGCTTTACAAGAGTAGTATTAAGCAGCAGTTGTTGAAATAGAGTCCTTTTATTCAGACAAAAGAAAATACCTAGTATCCTGATGAATTTAGGGTGGGGGAGAACAACTTAACAGCATTTGTTGTATGAAACAGGAAATCAGTGCTAAGTTTTAATAGCTTTGACCAATCATTAGAACCTTAAAAAAAAACCCCAACTACTAAACTTTGTGTAATTATTTCCCTAATGTGGCAATTACTGGTTAAATCATTGCAGCCAGTTGCTATTGGAATTATTCCTTATCAAAGTTAAAGTTTAACTTGCAAGGAACCTGTGCTTTGAAAGAAAAGTATGTACAGCTGCAGTGTATTCAGTTCCCAGGCTAAGAGTTAGAGCTCTTCTTTGTGTGTAAAGTTAATGCCTTAACTCTGCTGTAGCTGTTGTTTACCACTGAAACATGGTGCCTTTGATCGCAGCTCTCCAAGTGCTTTACAGAAAAGGATGAAATCACTGTGCTCATCTTACAGACCAGAGCTACAGTGTAAGCTACAAAGAAGCTAAGTGACTCGCCCAAGATCAAATGCCAAGCTTGTCCTGGAACCAGGGTCTGATCTCCAGTTTGTACTGCCTGTAGCTACAACTTTCCTGCTGAACTCATTGCACTGAAAAAATGCAGAAAAGTAAAGCTCTTCTAGAAGATTCTGTTCGAATGTTACCTTTTCAAGAAAAAATATGTCACAAAGTAGAAAGATAGCACTTATTTTAATCAAATGTAAGTAAAAGTTTTCAGAAGCTTAAGTCCAACTGAGCTTTTAAAAAATTTGTAGAGCTCCTGAAGTACTTGAATTTTATAACCCCAAATGCGAACTAAATTGGCTGCATTGATCCAATGCAATTAAATAGGCACATTTTTCAAATCTTCCTTGAAACAGCACTGTTAATTATTGTTGAAAGTGGCATGGGAGAGGTCACTGAACTGATAATACTTAGATGCAGTGTTTTTAACTCTGATATTGGACACCTCTGGGGACCAGCCTAACTAGACAAGCTATTAGACAAATACTCCATCTAGCACATTGATTTCTTAACCCAGTGGGGAAGATTTTAAATAAGGGTTGAATGGGGCAGTTGACAAAGGCACACAGGAAAATAACAATAAGGCGACATGGACCTAAAAATGAGGAGACACACATTTATTTATAAATATGGTCACAGTAAAGCAAGGAGAGAGAAGAGCGTATGAAACTAGTCTTAGATGGTTGTATAAAACCACAGTAAGGATGAGGAAGAGCTGAAAGTCTTAACACAATGAACAAGATTATGAGTCAATTAGCGTAACTTATGGGAAGTATCATGACCAGAATACAAATCATAGAAGACAAAGCTTATTAAAAAATAGGAAACAGATGGAAATGTTGCTTTACTTATCAAAGATTCATATGCTTGCTCAGTAGTCCAAAATATAGGAAGAACTACAGGTGTTGAAAAAAATCTCTGTGAACTTATTTCAAAAGGGGACCCTCCTCAATCTCCCTTCCCCAAACTGACAAAACTAGACTTCAGTACCTGAAGGACTTGAGTATAGCCTGAAAAATATAAGGGAAAAATAAGTTAGAAACTTTGGAACAAGGGCATGGCTTCAAAGTATTTCAGTGTGAGAGAAATGAAAATATAGAAGACCACTGACTTGGGTAAATTGTGAATTCTTTATTGATATCAAATACAAGGCAAAAGCCTGTAGAAAAAGAAGTTTAAAAAATGGCAAGAGTACATGGAGACAAAATGAGGTGAAATTGGAAGCAAAACCTCAAAATAAGTCATATTATAAATACAGTAGTAATAAAAACAAATAAACAAACAAAAACCCACAAGAAAAGCGGTGATACAATTCCCAGCAGGTAGACAAAGCCATCACCTCATTAGTTGATGCCAAGAAATCATGAGTATTATCTGATTATCTGATCAATCTTTTGCAAAATTGTCAGATGTTAAACAGTAACTAGCACAATTAAGACCAACAAGTAAAGGTAAGACTTCAACATAAGTAAAAAGCAGTCTAGAGAAAGCTTAGGAAGTGGAAAAAAAAMCCCATTACTGATTAGCTGGGCTTGATGAACTTTGTTCTGAAGCTGATCTGATTAGAGCAGTCATTTCTAAGAACCACAGGAAAGCAAAAACTGTGGAAAGAACAGATGGTGTTGTTTTGATTTTTTTTGTATGGACATGGTACATTACGAACTAGCCAGCTCACCTTCAATTTTCCTTCAAATGTTTGAAAAGACAATCAGGACCCTTTTGAAAGCACCTCAAAGATGACAAGTAACAACTACTATGTGTTCGACAAGACTTGACAAATTAACCTAATTTCTTTTTAAGACAGGATAACAAGCCTTCTGGCAACAGGAGAAGCAGCGGATGTATTTTGTCCATGACAAGGCTTTGACACTGTCACAGATGATGCAAGTAAGGTCTCAGCTGGAGATTTTTGGACACAGCTTTGCCTCCCTCCCAAATTGTGAATGCAATAGAGAGCTCAGAGAGGGATCTGATTTCTAGGAATTTATTCAGGAGGAATGATTGAAGGAATTGTATGATTTACCCTAGTAAAGAAAAAAAAAAAAAAAAGGTGGAATATGATAAACCTAGAGACTGTCGGCAATAAAGACAGAAGCAATCTGTTCCTTTGTCATTGCAATAAGTACTTTGCTTATGGAGGAGCCATGCTCTTGGAGTATCAGCCAAGCCAGTGCTGTAAAAAACTGGGTTTACAATAGTGGAAAAACTTCCACTTAGCAATGTTTGGCAATGGACAACTATAAATTTCTTCTGTGGTGTATTCTACAGAATCAGGATGCTTTTTATTGCTTAACAGACAAGCATGAACACGTCAAGCAACCTATCTGTGAATGGACTGCGGTAAGGGGATGATACTGGTTAGTCTAGAAGGTTCGACAAAATGAGGCCCCTGGGAAACAGGATAGCCATCTCTGTTAAAATCATACTCTAGCTTTCCTCATAACAAACAATTACCTTAAGCCTCCTTTCTGAGCCCACCAGCACAGCTAATGTTGGAAAACAACACTTCATTGCACCAGCCACTGAATTGCTGTTATGAGAACTGGTGAAGAGCAGTAGACCACAAAAGTGATTTTTTTCTTCCTGATGCTTACACACTTCTGTATAACACAGGAGACCTGCTGCACACTGAGGTGTTTTTACAATGAGGGATCACAATTAAAAAGAATAAACAAGCAAACATCTTGGTGGTGCCTCCTACCACAGAAACAGAGCTGTTGGATCAATCCATCCTAAGAAGTCCTGAACCAAGTCCCTGGGCATAGTTCCAGAAACAGACAGAAACAGGCTTCAGAGAAACAGGTGAAGAAAAAGACCCAGGAAGCACAGCTGCACTTGTGAGAAAGAACAGATCTGAGTCAAGAGTGATGCTTTGCCTACATCCACTACAGCACAGGGCAAGGAGAGAACTCCTGCCTCTCTCTGTAGCAACTACACAGTAGTTGCAGTAGCTGCACGCACCCTGAACATCATCAGAAGAAATCTGCAGGACATCTTTTGACATYGTCCACAATATGAAATCAAGGTTCAACCATACTGTTACTGCAAATGGAAAAGGGTGATAAATAACCAGTCTCTAAACTATAATACAATATAATTGTTGTCATCTGTTATACTATGGTGAACCAATACTTTCCAGTTTTGATCCTTTGACTTCCTTTCCAAGGAGAAAAGCTAACGGCTTGCATTACAAGATTTAGATATTGATAGATTTCCATATGCAGTATGTGTATCTTTAATCTCATTGCTTCTCATGCTCAGTCCTGAACTGCTATTTTTAGTGTACTTTATTTTACAATGAAGGCTTTTGTAGATTACAGGATCTCCTGGCTTTTTCACTGTTAGCAGCAAGATAAACTTACATTGGACTATATAGAAAAGGAGAAAGTTGAGACAAAACTTTCCTGCTTAGGCTTCTTTTCAACTGTAATGCAGCCTCATCCTATCCTGACTTCCACAGGTATTCAGAAAAATCCATCAGGTATCAAAAAAAACAAATTCAAAACAAACACTACAATCAGTGCTCACAAAAGTTGAGGTAATTCTCTTTTTTTGAAAAGCATTCACTATATATATTCATACTATATAGACATTTACACAGTGCTTTTTATCAGAGAACTACCTTCAGCAATATCTGTTGGGGCACATATAAGCCAGACCCCACTATTTGGCTCACGTACAGCTAGAAAGGGGGAGCATTGCCCATTCCTCTTTCTTCAAAACCCTGAAAGTGTTAAAAGGTTTTAAGGTAAAGGGGGAAAAAACACTCTAGGAGTATATTTACAGCTATAAGAGAATCTCTCTTTCCTTTTAGTATCTACAGACACATAATATGCAAACACAAAGAGCACCCCTGACTTTCTGGAAGGGATTCAGAATACCTGTTTTAAAAAAAAAAAAAAAGTCTCGGGCACAATTTTCTTCTAAATATACTGTGCAATGCTTAGTACAACTGTGGAAACAGTACCCCATGGCAGCTCTGCAGGCCTGAGAGAACATACTCTGTAGAGTTCCCCAAACTTGCTAAAGTGATCATAGGTAATGACCCCATGCTACGACACTCTTAATATGCCTTACATAGTTATCCAATGTGATGTCACCATAGACATTCTTTACATCTTTATGTAGATGTTCTTTACATCTTCTAGCTATAGATAATGACAGTACAGGTGTTCTTCTTAACGGTCTGGTTCTATAAACCAACAGAATTTGCTTAACCAGAGAAAAGCAACCATGCTAAAAAACCAAGCCTGAAAAAGCACCTAAAAGATATGCTTTCAGTGTGTCTAAACTAGCTAAGGTGCAATAAAAAAAAATAAGACAAGGCTATTCCCTTGCCCACAAACATCTGTCTAACAAGTATTTCTTGTGGGTAAACTAGGGTGTTTCTGTTCTAGCCCCAAAGCCAGCCATCAAGTAGCTGCATCACAAGAAGGAATCAGGGCCTTGGTGACGAAAATTTCCGCTATCAAGAGCGGAGCCACCAATGTGAATAATTTCAGGGGTTCTACAGTGAGAAAACTAGGTATTTTGATGAGAACTACAGTGGCTGATAGAATCACCATTACCACTTCTGCCTAAAACATTTCAGGTAGCACATGCATTGAAGGAGATGCATACTCATTTCCCTAACAACAGAGTCAAGAAGACATCTGGCCACATGCAGGCCACTTCTGGAGCAGAAGTGGATTCCCTTTGGGTGAATACCCTGCCCCTGGAAACAGCCTGTAAAAGGTTATCCAGCACTCTCCTCTCAGGAACCATGCACTCCAAATAGCTTAAATCACTGGACAATACATGCATCTAGTATACATCTTTGACTTACCTAGACTACTGGCAGATACACCTGATGTTTTATCCGTCTGCTTCCTAGCATAACTACCTCTCTCCATCAGGCATGGAAAAAAATCTTGCACCCCTCCGACTGTTGATAACATTTATCAGGCAGAATAAGTAGCATCTAACACAAGGAAAAAACATCACTTTCAGTCTGGAAGGTAGCAGAGAGTAAAAAGGCTTTGTAAAATATTATTGCCTAATCCCATCTGCCATAAAAGGGAGTTTAGAAACTTCTGAATTATTCAAGTGATTTGCAAAACAGTGAGGGGAATGAATAGGCCTATTCTTTCTGTTTTCTCCCGGGCCCCAAATATGCAGACTCCTACCTGCTTTCATAATGACTGGCAAGCCCTCAGATGACTAGACTATTCATAGTGACTACTACTACATCAAAGATCTTAGCTAGGTATATCTGAACTCTTGGCAGGGAGAAAGGACAACATAGCGCTTATGTAAATTCTCTGGCATGCGAAGAACTCAACAGCTACAGTAGGCATGGCTGTGCTGGGCACCTTTCTTTGGGCAAGTTTTAACAGCATTCTGCCGAGGAGTTCACTGTTGTGCCCTCTCTGTCTCTTCTTTGGAGACCAGAGTATTGATGAATACCTTCAGCAGCCACAAGAGATTCAAGTGGTCAGACCCTGTAACTGCATACTTTGGTGTGGTGGGAGGGAAGACTGATGTTCTCAGATATGATGCAAATGTTTTTAAAAAGTCTATTAGCAATGTTGCAGAGCAAGAGTGTCCATATTAATGATCACTCAAAGGAGTAACACCAAATTTGACATTTCACTGAAGTTTGACTAGTTCAGTCACCCAGGCTGAACTGATGACTCTGCTTTTAAAGCAAACTGTAAAGATTTTAACAGATACAAGCTGCTACATTAAGCAACACTGAACTTGGCCATCCTGATGCCAGCTCTCAACTACTGGAAGCAATTCACTAATGCCTAGATATGAGAATGGTCATTATGCCCTTATTTTTGAAATGGGAAAAAAAGCCTTTGAAAGTAATTGAAGAATAGCAATTACCTAAATCACTTAGGAAAAATATTTTACATTACATGAATAAAATATGAGATGGTATTAACTACAACTTGCTTAAATGTCACCAAGTCACCAGTGGAGTACCCCAGGGGTTGATACTAGGGCTGATACTGTTTAACATCTCCCTTAACGACCTGGATGCTGGGACAGGGTGTATCCTCAGCAAGTTTGCAGATGATACAAAACCGTGAGGAGTGGCTGATGTACCAGATAGTTGTGCTGCCATTCAGAGAGACCTGGACAGGCTGGAAAATTGGGCTTAGAGGAATCTCATGAAGTGGAAACACATTTGGGGAGGAACAACCCCATGCACCAGTATGCACTGGGGGGCCAACCATCTGAGAAGCAGCTTTGCAGACAAGGACCTGAGGATCCTGGTGGACGACAAGCTGAACATAAACCAGCAATGTGTCCTTACAGCAACGGTATTCTGCATTAGGAGCGTCGCCAGCAGGTTGAGAGTGGTTATCCTTCTCCACTACTCAGCACTGGTGAGGCTACACCTGGAGTGCTGGGTACAGTTCTGGGCTCCCCAGTACAAGAAAGATATGGACTTACTAGAACAAATCCAGTGCAGGGCCACAAAGACAATTAAAGAACTGGAGCATCCTTCATATGTGGAAAGGCTGAGAGAGCTGGGACTGTTTAGCCTGGAGAAGAGACAGCTCCAGGAGGATTTTATCATTTATAAGTATCTGATAAGGGGGAATGAACAGGGAGACAGACTCTTCTCAGCAGTGTCCAGTGACAGGACAAGAGGCAATCGGCACAAACTAAAAAAACAGGAAATTTGATCTGAACATGAGAAAGTGTTTCGATTGTGAGGGTGGTCAAACACTGGAACAGATTACCCAGAGAAGCCGTAGAGTCTCCAKCTGCAGAGATACTCAAAACTCGACTGGACATGGTCTTGGGCAACCTGCTGTAGCAGAGGGGGTTGGACTGTTTCATCTCCAGAGATCTCTTCCAACCTAAATGATCCTGTGATTCTGTGAAATAGAGAAGTAAATCCATCCTACTTGCGTAGCTCTGTGGAGCTATTCTCCAGCCTAGTAGAACAAAAAGCATTTCTTTTGGTTAAAAAAGCTATTTTATCAAACTAGCTAGATCATCGAGGATACTGGATTTCTAACAGTATTGAGATGACTAACTCATATTTGGTTTGCTCATCTTCCCTTATGTTCAGGGAGAAATCCCTTACACACTTGCAAGGACTCTGGCCTAATACTGCAATCTTAAGCACCCTCCGTCAAAAAATGTACTAGATAACTAGATAACAGAGTCTCATTAACTCCTCATAATGCACGCACTGTAGTGATCTGACTAGTTATATTAAAAAGGGAGGTGGCTAGTGAGACAGGGATCTTAATATTACCATTATAACATTGTGTATAAAATAAACTGCCTGTGCAGCTTGGCTTATAATCCGGGCTCGATACTGATGCTCACAGACCATGTAAATATTTGTTATTTAGCCAGCCTCACTGAAAGCTCTATGCAGGCATGTCTTTATAAGATTGGGCTTACAGCTTTGAATTTCACTGCACCGCTAGAGACTTGGCAGTATCTTGCCTGTTGCCACTGTGCAAATGTATACTTCCTCTTCTCCTTACTGAAAGATGGGCTAATGCGTCCATGGCATGATGGAGGAAGAAAAGAGGGAAGTTCACAAAAGAAGGCATTAGAAAATATTACAAGGAAAATACTGGCTTCATTTGCCTAAAAAACCCCAACCAAACAAAAAACCCAAAGTACCAAACCCCCCAAAACCAAAAAACCAACAAACCCTCCCCTCCAAAAACCCCACAGCAGAAATATGTTATTCCTTACCTGTATTCTTGATGCTGAATCAGATGCAGAATTTATTTATATCCACTGCTCTACCTCCTCTAAGATACCCAGCTAACATTGTAAAAGCATCAAAAGACATATTATGGTCACATGAAAGAAAGAACAAGCTTATACCATATGTTTCTGCCCACATCAATTGCAAGAAATTACAGGAATGTTCACGTTACTGTACTGGATAATTAAAGTAACAATTACATTCTAATGTTCCAAGAACAGGCTGGCCATAGTCTATAGTTCCTGGTTATTCACCAGAGAACTCCTTTGTACGTGTTAAGAAAGCATTAAAATATGTTTTTCAAGAAAATTCAGGTCACTTTGCAATACAGTAGCTACAAAACATTTATTTTTTAAATAAAAACATTTAAATCACCAGGTTTTGTAAAACAGCATGTCAAGTGTTTATCTTAGTCTTTGTAGTGTAAGCACCTTCAGTTTTGTGCTAAAACAATCAACATAATTTATTATTTGGTCAGACTATTAACCTACATTGAAATAAATATACTTTTAACCAAGACAGATCACTTAATGCATACCAGATTACTATACCTTTATAGAAAGTTTCTCTGGTGACAAGTGAAATACAGACTGTGAAACCATGATTGCAATAATTTTTTCTTTTTCTCTTTTTAATTTCAGTGAAGACTGGCCTATAATTTTAAACTATAAAAACGATGATAAAGCATTATAGACTATAGCTTAAAAAAAACCTGCATCACGTAAGAGAAATATTTGAGATGGCTTATCTAAACTGTCTCAGAATAAGGGGTGGAATACAAACTCCTGAATTAGTTACAATGCACTGGGCTGGTCATATCATATGTCCCACTCTTACGGGAAATTATCCACTGAACAGGAATAGAAATCTTCGTTTAATTACAAGAGAGATAAGCCACTGATAAGTGAAAACAATATAGCTCACAAAGGGTTTTTCATGCTGATACTATTGATTACAAAACATAGGGTGCAAAATTCGACATTTAAAATTATATAATCCTTAAAAGTACAGAACTCAACAGAAGTTTACAAGTCAAAATACTTCAGCACCTGAGATTTTCCTGTAGAAAGCCAAACAGTGATACTTTCTTCAGAAACATGTAATACAATCAACTCCTTTTCTCTCAGTATTACATAGGAATAATTGATCAAGAAAGAGTTGAAATATACATAATGCTCCAAAATTCTAATTAAGCCTTGAAGATAAATCTGCTATCAAGCTATACTTAAAATTTGATCCATGTGCATTACCTAATTGACTTTATTTTATGACAACATTTTGTATTAAAACTGGAATAGACTTCATCTATTAAAGTGTTCTGATGAAATTAAAGTTTAAAGAAAAGACAAAGAACAATATGCAACTTGAATCATGTTGACAAAGAACTAAGAATACTGAAATACAAACAGGTTTGAACAAAATGTAATAACTTAATCTGCTATGCAGGCATTTAGTTTTACAGACAACTAGTGGTTATGTCTTTACTTTTGGTAAACTAATACTTTAAGGAAATCCTTTTCTATTTTCATTTTGAGAGTTGGGAAGTTGCATTTTCTGTGTTCTGCTCTGTGTGATTAAGACTTCATGATTTTGTAAGTATAATTATCTGTCGTTCTCAAGGTAGCCACTGTACTGCATACCAGTCTTAGAACAGAAACTTTCTTTTTTAATCCCTTGGTTTTGAAGCTTTAAGAAACTGTGTATTCTATTTAACAACTGAACTCCCAGACCCCAGAGCAAAGGAGAGGAAAACATTTAAAACAAAGGTCTCAAAAAAACAGTGTTCTGATGGGAACATAGTAGTTTTATTCTAACATTATCTAATGTTATTTATGAAGACTATTTAAATGTCAGATGATATGCAAAATTAGGACTTCAAATACTGGAATATGAGGGATGTTCCTTTAATTCTAGAAATGCTTTCATCAGGGAAAGTATACTGTACATTTGATTTATTTAATCACTTAGTAATACTGTAAAAAATTAAACTATCAGTGTTATCTAGGTTAAATGTTCCTCCCCCCATAATTAACTACTTGAATTTTCTGGAACTTTTCCATCACTGAAAACCAGTCAAGCATATCTGTTTCTGTCCTTTAATTCCTAAATATGAATAGCTGGGCACTCAAGTAGTAACTTTAGGAAGAAAAGCTGCAGAGATTATACTGAAAGATTTAATATTAAATTATCCCAGTTTCAAAATTTGAGTGCAGTAATACGCACCGTTGGCTCACTTAAAACCAAAACCAATCATCCTTAAAATCCACCATCTTTCCTCAATACAAGGTGCAGCAGAGTTTAAAAAACAAGAAGGGGGGCAAACCCCTCCACCACAAACAAAAAATCCCAAACCAAGAATATTGTTTTCAGTGCAAACACTGTAGTCTTCAAAAGGTTAAGAGTACAAATATTTACATTCCAGTGTATCCTTACCTACAAGGAATATTGCTTCACATTATAAAGTATGTCAAATACCTTTAATCCAATCGCAATACTAAAGTTTACCCTCTCAAATCGATATGGTGGCTGAAACCTAAGTGTTTATACAAGCAGTGTAACTTTCTGGAGAAACTAATACACACAGTGAAAGTTCTCACAAAAACCAAGGGCAAAGACTGCAAATTCAGCTGCTGGTCCTTAACCAATTTCAGTATCAAATGCCAGAAAGTAACCAGCTACTTCATGAGGAGTGAACAGAGCCTCCTGCACCAGCACCTTAAATCCCCTGCCCCCCTCCCTAATTCTACAGGCCACAGAGGCAAGCTGCAGACAAGCACTTCTTAGGCGAAATCTTGACGGAACACAACCTTATTGTATGTCATTCATTTTTTTAATGTGCAAAAGTTAAACTTCTAGGAAAACCCCTTAAAACTAAAGAAAACTTCTGTGACACTGCAGAGGGAGGTGGGTGTGTTACTTTAGTCATTTAAAATATGCTTATAAAGTTCACCTAGAATACTATTTTGCAGCATTGCGCTTTTAGAGTTACTAGCTGGGATTCCAAGGAACATTTGAAAAAGGCACCTACTACACTTTCTTAATTAGCTGCCCATTTTAATAATTTTGGTACTATTTGTCACAGTACATCAGAAAACAGCAGCAGAAAGCATTAGATGGACAAGAATTTTGTATTTGTTCCCCTTTAAAAAGCAAACATTTTTAAAATGGAAGGCACTCATGACAGAAACTCTCTCTCCAGTTCATATATAGATGGCCGACAAGTTTTGCTCTTCATTCTACATAAAGGCACAGTACAGTCTCTGTTTTGACCTTCCACATCAATATCAAGTAATGAGGGCATGTGGCAGTTAGTTCTTTCCTCTGTATCTGGCAAGAAGTTAACATTTGGATCTACATTGCCCTCTAAATATTCAGAGTCTTTAGAGTTTGGTTTAATAATACGTGGAATAATCTGCCATGCATCAATTTTACTTCTTAGAGAAGAAGGTCGAGGCCTTGATATAATGTTGACAGCACTTTGCTTTTCAGTTGAAACACCACTGTGATTGCTTCTTTGTTGAACAGACAGAGAGTGCAGAGTTCCAGTAACTGACAGAACTGGTAATGTGGAGACATCATTGGTTGAAGCAAATCCATTAGCTAGGGGAAAGGAAAGGCCAAACAAAAAAAAGTCAGTTTAAACCATGTGACTTCCTGATTTCTTTGCCATTTGTAAAACTGGGTTGCCATAAACACTAGTGGTTTTTTTCCACCAGCAAAATTAAGAAGCTTGTACATTTGTGGGGAATCTCATAAGAGAGGACCAGCAGTGCTCAAATAACATTTTTGCATCTATACTCTCTGCTAGAGGCCATAACAATTTATTTTTTATTGCTACAAAAGAGATAGAGAGAGAAAGCATTAACCACCCAGTAACTAGATAAATATTAATATTGAAATAAAGCCCCACAAATTTGTCCAGTTATTATGGGTAATTACATATGCATAGAGTACCATGAAGAATATTACATTTAAGCCACCATAGAACACCAGTATTGAAATTTAGAACTTCTTTTCAAAAACTCATTAATCATGAACTTATCCATTTACATGGAAACCAGATGTAAAGACCTTTTTTTCAGCTTAAATTTTTATCAACAGCTTAACTTAAGGATTCATGGAACATGTGACATAACTTCTAGGTCAAGCAAGCAAATCAAAACTTACCAGACTTGTTTTTCTTGAAGTTAATAAATGTGCAGTACTAAAATGATGCTCAATCACTCACCTATGCAGACTATGAAACTATATTAAACAAGTGTATTCTCAGTCTCAGGAAGTCCACAACTACATAATGAATGCACCTGACACAGTCTCAGTTTATTTCAGCCATAATGCTAATACTGTACATTTCACAAAAAGCAGGTTCTCGATGACATGAAAAGACCAGGGAAACCTATTTTTGCAACACCTGAGAAAAATAGGTATCGCCTTAAAATGAACCATCTCTTCCCCTTAAATCTCCATACCCACACTCCTAACAGGATACTATTCCAAGTGCAGGTAGTTTATTCAGGGTTCAGACATGGAGGGCTTACCCACATACAGTTATGATGGCTCAGCTAACACATAACAGTGTAACAAAAATCTTAGCAACTTATTAGTGAATGGTTAGTTTCCCTACATTTTCTGTTTCTATACTTAAAAATCCCCTACATTTAAGTTCTTAATTACCCACCTGTGGTCTGAAAATTGTTCCCATCTGATAAGGTTCGTCTGTGACCCAATACACTTAACTTTGTTGAGGAATCATTTGGCACATTTTGAGATTCTTGTTTCAGACAAAGATTAAAAGGCTGATTTTTTAATCGTGTAGAAACTGTGTTAGGAGGCAGCTGTATCCTCTGTTCTCTCTTACTTTCAGAAGTTTCAGATGAAAAGTCATCAGTGGAACTACATGGACCATAATCACCAAGCACAGTGTTTACAAATGCATCTTCACTGTCAGACTGAAGTAGGCATTTTGTGGAAATGGAGGGCATAGAGAGAAGATTCACAGTACTTGCAGTTGGATTTAGGGATGGAATACTTGTTTCCTCTTTCTTGGACTGCAGTCTTGTAGGGCTGGCACTCCTGCGAAATTTTGAAGCACGCTGAAATATTCCATCACGCTTCTTCTTCTCATCTTTAGGCAAGAGTTCATCTGGACCCTGTGATTTGTTCAGCTCTCTGATATCTAAGCCCAGGGCAACAGATGCAAGGAGGACAGCACACCCATACAGCACTGAATCAGTCTTCTTTTTCTGCAGCGGCCTGCTCAGACTGTTCGTAGGTGTCATTTGAGGAGTACTATTTGTAGAACTAGCAGAAGTTCCCTCTTCAAAGCTCTCATGTTCTACTGCATTCTCTCCCTGATCATCTTTCCAAAGAGGTAGATTAATATAGGCCTGATTTGGCAACTTAATTGGCTTTGGTCTTTTACTGTCCAAACCTTCAGGGAGAAGTTTCTTATCAGTACAGACACCTATAAAACATTACAGTATACTTTAAGATTGCAATTCAGCTATTTTGCTATTGCATGTCTGCATATGTACACCATTATTTCCTTTCACTTGCACAGTATTAATCTTGAGGTATACTGTACACCCCCTTTAGATGCAGTCAGAAGCTCAGAGACTCACATTGTAAGATTCAGAAACACATCCTAAGCCTAAACCTCTTCATGTTCTCTCGATAGTCTTTAAAATAGCAGAAGCACCATTTTGCTACAATTTCATCTTTTTAGCAACTCAAAAGCAAACTCTATTAGAAGCAACTTGCAGATCAATCTTCCTGAGTATGTAAGTTAACTGTAAACAAATTATGTTTTCCACATCTGAAAGACTTATCTTTATTTTAAGAGAGGCATAATGTATCTCCCAACCTTTATGCACTAAACACAGTTGAAGAGCAGATATTGTCTCTGCATTATCTGTGATATTTGAGGATTTGCAACACTTTGGTAGTGCTTTTCAAATAACATGGAAAATATTTCTGTGTATGGATTACAGTGAAGTAATTTACTATATACAAACTGCCAGATAAGATCTGGAACACATTCTTCACAACACTTTCAATTAAGCTGTGTTCCAAAATCCAGTGAGTTACTAGAATTATTCCAATTAATTCATTAGGCCATGGTGGTCTAGAGTAAAAAGTAAATTTGACATCTCACACCTAATGACAAATAAAATGGAAGCTATAATTTGACTTACATGTGTTATTCTACTATAAACTACTGAATGTTATAGAATAAACACAGAAATATTTGAAATGCAAATATGTAAACTTGTATAATCTTCTCTGTATGTAGGGTTTAGTAGTAAGCTAATAAATCTATAAAATTACTATTTGTGAAGCATACTCCTATACCCCTACCAGTATATACAAAGATGAAAATGCCTTTTTCCTAGGGGGGGGGAAAATAAGCAGTGTTCAAGAAGCTTACCATTTCCTCTTCCAGCTGGCATAAATCTAGCCGCTGGTATGGACACCAAGTTATATCACAGTTTTTCTCCTGACACTGGTAATTTAATTTTCTCAGATAAGAGAATCTGTAGTATAGGAAATGTGTGCAACTTTGAAAATGATTATGAATATTGTATAGCCACAGCACATTATACTAATGGACACAAAAAACAACATACAGCTATTATGTTCCTGATCCTAAAAGGATTACATATGTTTTTCCCTGTGATTTACCTGTAAATGCCAAAATGTTGCCTAAACAACTTTAAGATTTGAAATCTACATATTTTTTCTTGAAAATTTATAGAATAAGTCTCATTTAAAAAATGGAACTATTATCTGGGAATACATCAGGGCTTACAGGTTTTTAAACAGCTATGCATTTTTTTTTAAAAAACTATGCAGAGCCCACTAACAATAAAAGTCATTAATGATCACTCAAATGTCAAGACAATTACTGATTTAGATATTTCTTTTTAAAAGAAGCTAAAAAGTGGTGACTGCAGACCTCATATACAGATCAGCCTGCAACTCAAAAATGTGGAAAAAAAATCTCTATGTGGTACCGCTCACACACCATGTATATTTCTTAGCTGCTAATGCTAGAAATGTAAAGATGTTAACACTTGCATTTTTTTATAGACAGGTTTTTTGCACAGGAAAATGATTTGTAGCATTACTACTCTTCTAATAATCTGCATAACCCTTGAGCAATTCAAGCAATACAATTTATAACACTGGAGGTAGACTTAATGCCACTATATGGTAACTTTCACTTTTTCAAAAATAGCTCTTACCTTGGTCCACAAATAGTGAATCTAAGGGAACACCCTTCTGATTTTTCATTAAAAGGGTTGACCAGGGGTTGCTGCCATCTGAAAGGGGTCTTACTCTGAAATAACAACAGTTATTTTGATATTACAGAGGATACCATGCTTATACACCCTTTGACAGAAAATTACTAAAACATCTTTCTTTTTAAACTATAAACATGCAGTACATAACTTGAAAACAGTAAAGCTTTCCAAAGGTAAAAAACCTGTATATAATAGCACAGAGTCATAGGATTATAAATTGATACATGCCTTACATCAGGTAGTCCTTATAAGATGAAAACTTCAGGCCTAAAAAGAAAGCCAATGAAAAATGGGCCTTGACTATCTATTGAAGAACAAAAGTTGGTGAAAACCTGGGCAACAGTTTCACTGTGTCAAAGAAATGATGTGAATATTGGAAATTTATTAAACATAGTGACTTTAAAACAATCAAAAATATCAGAAAGCCAGTTTCAATAGATGGTCTGGAACCAACTACTGCCACAGATAAATGAGTGGATGTCTCTACCAAGAAAAAAAAAGGTGCTGTTAATAATTATATATACTAGAAGAGACAAGGAAAAGGATCTCTTGCTTCAGAAAAACTGCTCATCTCGAGTTTCGAGCAATCAGAAAAAATAATCTGAAAGTGAAGGTGTCCAACTGATTTTCAGAACCCTTTCACCCTGTGTTTGTCAGTGTAAATGATGTTGCTGGTGTGAATTGTGCTTCACGTAGGCAAAGTCAGTCAGTCTTACTTAATCGTACTGGAAGTGCCCCACTGGGGGCCATGCTTGCAGTTCCTCAAGTCAATCTGAGGAAGGGCAAGATAGACAGACAGGCCATGAATGTCTGGTATGCATTAGTAGCTCAGCACCCCAGTATTTTCCAAGTCTCAAAAACCAGAGATAAAGGGTAATAGGTAAGAGCCACTAAAACCTTAAGGTAAGTAAGCTTTTTATCCTCAAGTCTATGTGGGGGAGCTACTCATTATTAATGTAATTCCTAAATTAATTAAAGGTAGGACTGAGTTTTAGCTGTAACTAGAGACTGCAGAACTTCTCTCACGCACTACCTATGTTAGTGATTCAGTCACCACGAATGCTTAGTATTATCAAACAAACAAAATGTAGTAGACATACTTGTCCTTACAATCTGCACGATCCTTTGTTTGAACTGAACTTGGTCCCCATGTACAACCTCTCTTTTTAAAACTTCTCTTCACATCTTCAAACTCTTCTTGGTGATAAGTTGTGCTCCTTCCCCAAGTTCTGTTGCTTTCATCTGAAGTTACTAGAGATTGGATGTAAAAACACAAACAAAAAAACCCCACACATAAATAGTATTTCTAAAACCAAAATATTTTGACAGAACAGAATATTTTCTCCACTGCAAAACCATTTTGACACAGTAACACAACGAGGAGTAGACAAAATTTGAGATTTTTCTCTTTTACAAAAACCAACACACAAACTGCACTGATCCAAAAAAATGAGCAAGCAAGAAAAATAATTTATGAGCTGACAACAGACCCAAATTAAAGATAAAGCAGCAAAACAATCATATTTTCCATGCTTCCTTTAACTGAGAACCTTATATTTAGGTAATTCAGACAAGTGAGTTAGACTGAGCACTTAAATTCCAATGAAGAAAATATATGCTGTGGAACAATTGGTATCAAATGAAACAGCAATATTCCAATTGTGACAATGATTAATGTTTTCCTTCTCACTACACCAAAACAAATTATACTTTTAAAGTGTCTAACCTTCATTAAATGCTTAGTCTGTCACTGTCTCAACTGTTAAATTAAACAGAACCAGCACCTTTGAAACATAATGAAATCTTGCCTTTTTTCATAACCCCACTGGGAAGTTCATATTCACTTGTGATATCTACATCTTGCTGGTACACATATACACTGTTTCTTCGGCCATTAGTTGTGTGTGTATCTGTTTTGGGAATCACTGAGGAAAAATTAAGAGAATGTAGTAGAGATCTTAGTCAAGCTGATTTCAGAAACGGAACCGTTTCCCTTTTATTTTTATCTTTGGGTCATAAAGCCCAGATCTATAAAGACACTAAGCATCTTTTGATAGAGGGTTTAGAGGGTCCTCCTTCTAGGACCAGACCCAGGCAAGTAGATTTTTGTATATGACTGACTAACTGGAAAAGTAACTTGCTGTCAACTTAGCATGCTTACAGCTACGATGGAGAGACCTAAGAGAAAAACAACTTAGCCAGTTATAACAGCATGATAAATGAGGTGGCATTTACAGGCCCATGGTTCTGCCACTCCTGCACTGCACAGCACTTGCCTCCTGCCTCACCATACACCACCTCGCCAGCACAGCTTCCCCTGTAGTACGGCACTCTACTTGCCTTCTTTACGCTCCCATTTTCAACCACATTCCAAGACCTATGGAATACGTATCTTACTGGTTTTCCTCCTCCCTTTAAAACACCTTTCAAAATCAGCTGAATTTGTTTTAATAACAAGAGTTACAATTAACTTTTTATTTTTATTTTAACTTAAAAAACTTTTAGATTTGGAAGCTAGCCTCGCTCATGACAAAGTGAAGCAATCAAGTAACCAATTGTTAGATATGCCTGTTCAAATCACCTGTATTTGAGCAAGTCTTCTTGAAACAAAGACACTTTGAAGTTAAATCAAGATAAAACATTATTGTGGGAAAGAGAATTTATTTTGCACAGGTGCAGATGGGTGTGGAAGCTGAATTGTTTCAGCTAGATACTCCTGAGAGATCTGATAAGCTTTTAGGTAAAGCCTAGGGATCCAAACTCAGAACCAGAAGATTACTTCTTTTAAAGGAGAGCCTTTATGTTGTCCTGTATGTTCTAGTCCTACAAATATGAAAAAAAAAAAAAAGAAAAGAAAAATCCCCAGTGGCACTTAGCACACATGCAAGGAGTGGCACTACTATAGCTTACATAAGGCTATGCATTTAAAAAAAAGAAAAAAAAAAACCCCTCAAGTTTTCAGAATCATGCCAATACCTGACACTTACTTCATTTCCAAGCATTTCCATACAGAGCAAGGAGAATCAAAGATAAAACGAGACAGTCTTGTTTATATGTAATTATGACATTTTACTAAGAAAAACCTTTCTTACCTTTCTGCAGTAAAAAAATAACCAACCAAAAAAACCCACTACACAGTTTGAGGTTGGGAAACCATTATCAACACAGATACTGTGTCAGCTAACTTCTGAAAAAGACTTTACGTAATTTTCCTTCCATCTCAAATTTTCATTAAGAACAGTAAGACAGGGTTTGCCCACCTCTCTCCTTTATCCACAACATATGGGTAGTAATGGTCTTCACCCAGGGAATTGTATCAGTTACAGTTCAAACAAATAATAAAGTTACTGCCAGAAGAGACACCACTTCTCCTTTAGACATTAATAATGAAAAGGATTTCATAAGGCAGAGGTATTCCAAAGGAGATGAGAGATCTGGTTTCTATCCAAACTTTAAACGAAATATCAGATAGGTTAAAAAAAAAAAAAAAAAAAAAAAAAAAAAAAAAATTTAAACTAGCTACAGAACAGTATGCAGAAAAAAAAAATCCCCATGCATTTTGATTCCCCCTCCTCCTTATTCACATCTGATAAAGCCAGATTCTGAAGTAATTTTCTTCAGAGGTGACTACCCTTGCAAGAGAAGATAACCGTCCATAAGCAATCAGCTGGAACAGGTTCCACTGATTTCCTATAGAGAGAGAAACCTGAGGCTTTTTCATCTCACATAGCATTCCATGCTAAATATGGACAATTAAGACAATCTACTTTGCACAATAGATCAGACAGTACAAATGCAAGCAGTGAATCCTGTAGGAATTGTTTTCTGTCTCTACATATGTCATTCCCAAATACAAATGCGGGAATGATCAATATAAATATGATCAGTTTTCTTCCATATTCATGGTACCTCCACTACATGAGCATGAATACACCTTCCCTTCTGTCATCAGTATACATGGAATAATGTAGGCCCACAAGCGTACCCACAATTTTATTTTTGTTTCTCTCTTGTTTTCAAAAAACCTAAAGCAAACTTTCTTCCTTATTTTCTTCTGGTTTTGTATTTGCTTAAAGCTTGCTTCTCTTCTGACATAAGCAAGCTGGGTTGCTGGCTGATTCTTCGGCCTTTCCATCTCACATGACTCCCTTATTCTCTGAATCTTCCTTTTTTTTGTCCGATAGTCCATAACTGATTTCCTTTATCAACTCCAGTACCTATCAAAAACTTGTTTTCCATCTTACATGGGTTCTAAGCGTGATGCTCTGCCTTTTGCCATTATAAATTTTGATTCTTCATTGTTTTATCCCAGTCAGTTTACAAATGAGTTCCTGAAGTTATTAAGGAAAGATATGATTTAAAGCATTTCACAATCATTTTGAATTACTGAAAATTAGTTAGCATTTTAACAAGATTATCCCTCCCAAAGAACAAGTTGCAAATGTTAGAACAAGTTAAGGGACCTGGAAATCAGAAAGAAATCTGTCTGGAATCTGATACCACTACCAATGTTTCGGTAAGCATATGGAACAAACAGTCTCTATTGAGCAAATGAACAAGAAGAAATGCTGGAGACTTACATTGTATAGCTCGAAGACGAGGAATTATTGTGGGGCTACTTGATGGACTAGAGCTGTTACTGTTTAAACTCCTCCTCTTATCCAGATTGGGGGATGCCTGTACTGTTATTTTGTGCTGGAAATCTATAAGAAAKTAAAACAAATCAGTTTTAATGTCCTAAATCAAAAAGTCTTCAGGAGATTATACTGCTGTACTTTTTAAAACAATTAAAGCTATATAATGAATTAGACTTGATAGTGCAAGAGATGTTCATATTAAAAACCCTGACAAACTCTAACTCTTAATGTAACAATTTTGATATTGAGTCAAACAGGCAGGATTTCACACCTTCACAGACACTATATGATAGGTTTGCAGTAACATCAACAAAAGCAGGTAGGTCCAAGTGGACCCAAACCGAGACACATCCACATAACAAGCTGTAATTCAATCTTGTTGGTTGTCACAGAGGGAAAGAAAAATCTCAATATTTCATCTCAAATCAATCAATATTCATGGCAATCAGATTTGCCTTATTTTTTTTAACGTCATTCATATACAACATAAAAAGTAGCATTAACAAAGAAGTCCCATCTATCAGCATGTCAGAAAAACAAGACACCAAACTACAGAATTACAAATATTTATAGCAATGTAGTAAAAAAAGAACAACAACAAATATTGGCAAGTAGGAAAAATTTTATGAAATAAAATTTGACCATATGCCCCTCTCTAATCCTCATCATCAGTGCAATTAGATCGTATGCTATTCTTACAACAGAATTGCCTCAAGGACAAGTTCATCCGGATGATTCTTGACAACAAAGAGCTAAGTGGTATTCTGAGTAAAACTGTTTATCACTTTTTCAAGTTAAATATGAGCAGAACTGGAAACAAAGGACCAAAGATTTAGTTTAAGCTTGTGATCCAGCATAAACCAATCCAACATGCTTGTCTGGGAGGCTGTAGCGGGATTTTTATTTTATTTACTGTTATTATTATTTTTAAAGTAAGGAAAAATAAGCTTCTTTCACTAATGCTGAAACAGTACTCTAAATATTACTGCCCTCTTTGTCTCTTTCCAACTACCAGACAGCTATGATTTGGTCAGACCTGTGTAGTGTGGCATTAAGTTCTCACTGCATTAGTAATAAACTGACAGACTTGACCTGGAAGCCACTGAAAGGAAGCCCATCAACACGAGGATGCTGCTACCACTTTTGAAGGCTTTCCAACCATTGGTGGAACCTTAAGCTTCCATAGTGCCATCTCGTGGCAACATTAAAAAGGCACCACCAAACCAGAYCCTGACACTAAAAAAAACCCGCCTCTACAAACACACCTCCTTTGCAAAGGGGGCATTTTAACACGTTCATGGGTGGAATTAAATGCTCTAACATTCAAATTATACCACATTTGTATTCTGAAGTAATATCTTCTGTTGCTATTACAGTGTTTTCTTGTAAGACGTAAGGCACCAAAGATTGTAACTGCTGTGTTGTATTTTGTGACTGCAATAAGCATGCAATTTGGACCTACCACACCTGTACCTCCAGCCTTTATGAAGTGCTGTTTTTCTACTATGTATTTGCAAGTTTAGGGCAAGCAGCACTAATATTTGGTCATGTTAGAAAGCTCTGGGATGTGATAAAAAGGTACTTTTCTATCTGCACAAAAAGAACGATAGCAAAAATCTGAACTTCAAACCAGTCTTAAATAACTTGGCTCCCATGCTAGTAACCTTTCCCTCCAGATACAATGGACTTGCAGCTGAATCAGGTGAAAGATTCTTCCAGCTGAAATGAGGACTACTCCACAAGAGTATGATATGTGAAAGTTGTTTTCTTAGCRGGGGGGCAGGGAGAAAGGGCCATACAATTCTTACTATATCCTTCTGCACTATTAGAGTAGAATTAAAATAGTAGCCAATACTGAAAACATTAACCATGGAACTGAAGCCTGCATATTTAATTGTAACATATATTGTGAACTTTAAAAAAATTGCAAACCTGAAGGCAAACTAATTCTGTGTCCATCTTTAAGTTTTAACCGGCTTCTCTTAAATTTGCCCTTCCTCTTCTTTACATTGGGTTTCTCTTGATTTAACTGAAATATCATGATATTCAGCTCACGCTCCAGTACATCGATCTCACGTTCTGCTAACTGTTGCTCGCGGCGCTTAAGTAATTCTTCTTGAGATTTTTGCTGAAGAGCTGCTCTTGTCAACTCCTCTTCTCGTGATCGAAGCTCCTGAAGATAAGATTTACACAAGTGAAACTAAGTAATAAYGTGAAGGTTGTATTAAAGGATATATAAAGTGCACAGCAGGTTGTATTTCCTTATCTATTTTCATGATGCACTATATACATGTAACATGCACATATGACCTTCTGACACTCCTCCATTCTGCATAAGCCAAGATTCTGTATCCGGATGCAATCAAGCATTATACAGACTTCCTTCTAACCATTTAACTTGAGTCACTTTACTTAAGGTAGATAAGCACTGGCAATGGGGACAACACATCCAAAGATTATCAGCTTACAGCCTAGCAGAAAATGTGCTCAAAGTACTTCACATCAGAGACTCCTTCATAGCATGAGGGCTGCTCTTAGATAGCTCCTATGCACTAACATAAAGTCAATGACCTGACGAATACACAAATGAATGCCTTTATCTTAAATTTTCTAACCTTTCCTGTTTTTCAGCCATGTATTAAGTAGCACTTTTCTATCTAGAAAAGCAATCAGTATTACACCGAATGAGGATTAGTGTAATAGGATAAACCAAGTCATAAGACAGAAGACAGCTGTTTCTTAATTAAAATCTAGCAGGTATCTGTATAACATCAAACAGCTACTAACCACTGAATTACACCACAAAGACTCTCCAACCATCAATCCCATAGAATAGTTGTTCTTTTCCCTTTATTCTTTTTTATTTTGGAGAAGGAAAAGCTTTAGTGAGGAAGCTAGTTAATTTTTCAGGGTAAATGAATCCCCAAGGCTAAACAGCTGTAAACCTACAATCTTAAAATTATCTTAATCTTCAGCTTCCAAAATCTGTTAAAATACATCTGAAATTTAAGTAGACCTCCCTTCATAGTATGGGGCATATTATACATGAAACAGACTTACCCAGAAGTGTTGTAGTTAGTACTGCTAATAAAAGAGACTACAGGAAAAGGAGAAGCTACGATGTGACTGATACAGTATGTTTCTCACTAGATAATTTTTTCATTTTTACATATGATTGTGTAAATTCTACCTGGATAGAAACTGAAATTCAATTCAAAATAGAAAACCAGCATTTGAAATTAAGCTATGCTAAAAGTGCTGGATATTTAAGAATCTTATTCCTATTTAAAATTAATTCATTTTGTCACTGTACAGTCTTATAATTGTGCTGTGGTTTGTTTTTTTTTTTTCAGAGCAGACTGCCTACTTCTGCTCATCAGTATCCGGCAATGTTGTATGCCAGCACAATTCCTTACTGCAAACAGTGAAAGCAAAAAAATAAACTTGCTGCTCTTTTTAACTCCCACTTTGTCTTGAATAAATTACTTCCTGAACTATACTACTTTGGTGTTTTCAAATGAGGGGAAAAACCCCTCTCTGTTCTTGCCAAAAAGACTATGGATGTCAAAAGACAGGTTAGCACTGAAGCAAACTCATTCAAGTGAGAAGTATCTGTTCCTCAGAAAGATACTTGTTTTTTCTTTACAACTATAGCATACACACACTGCTTATCACTGTTTTCAAATTTAATTGAAATGATGGACAAATTTCATATGGTTTGCTAATTTTGAGTGAGCTTGTTTCAACACAATATTTCTCTCTCGCTCGCTTTTTTTTTTTTTTAAAAAAATCCACTCTGCTTAACATACACAGTTTCGCAAAAGTGAATTTCCAAGAGGCAGAATTGCAAGGAGCCTGTCTTCACGCCACCAAGTAAGGTTTTGGGTTTTGTTTTTTTGTTTTGTTTTGGGKTTTTGTTTGTTTTTTTAAAAGATATTTAATAACTTAATTTAGCGATTGATGCAAATTCTCACTTTCCTCCTCCTCCCATCCAGTCAAAACTGGACAACCTAAAACAAGGGTTGGAAGCAGAAGCTKCATGAATTCAAATTTAGAATACAGGTACTTCAGAGTTTAAATAGAAAATATGTTTATTACTGTATTAATACTGCAATAAAGATGTATTAGGAGACACTGTCGATTATCTGTCTCTTGCTGTCCACAAATTCAGGTTCCATAAAGCTCAGTAACTAGGCAAAAATTGAGGGCCTGTATTGAAAAGGTAGACAGTCTAGAAAAAGTAATAGAGTTTTCTCACTGAGAGATTAAGTATTTACTCTTTTCCAAATAAACTAATTAAAAACAGACTTACTGCAATTAGTTATGCAATGTTTTTACACCACTCTACAATTAAAACACCCATTGTAAGGAAGCTAGGAAAGAATTCTATGTTTAAGTTGCTCAAGAACGTTTGTCAAAAGAAGATTGTAATCTTCTCTTGGAGTGGGCGTCACCATTGCTCATTTACAGCAAGCCCTTGAGGAAATTCCTCCAGCTACAGAAGTTCCTCTTTTACAGGGCATGAGACTCCATGCAGGGGTTTTTTATTTGTTTTATTATTATTATTATTACATAAATACTTCATAGACATTATTTTCTCCCTAGTACCTGTCAGTAAAATTGATAATGTGCCAAATGAAATAAGCCTGCACATACGAAAACCTTATCTAAGTCAAATTTACATGCTTTCATTCTGAAACAGGTTTACCTAATTAGGGCAGATGCCTTTGGAGGTGCATTTACTTTGGCATATGAGAAGTAAATTTCATTTTATCTTTTCCCCTCCCTAATTAAGCTTAACTCACTTTTACACCAAAAATATGACTCTGCTCCCAAAGCTTTGTGCCGACTTATTTAATCCTAAACTTGATTTACTCAGCTTTTTCTTCAATAGGAAATCTCATACTGGACTAATGCTCCAGAAAATAAAAAAATAAACAAAAACCTGAATGGGAATGCCTGTTACAATTGCTCCCAGAGTAAAAAGGGGAAAACGGCTGGTTGAGCAGTTGCTGGAGGGGCAGAAAAGAGAGTTATGCCCTATGGCAGGTTGTGGCAAGTAAACGCAGTGGCTGGTGACCCCACAGCAAGTAAAAAGGAAAGTCTCTACTCTCTGTAGAGGGACTATAACCCATGTGGAAAGGAAGAGATCTGACAGCTACAGAGGCACACAGCCCAGCTCTAGCAACCTGTATGCCCACTGCAGGCAGGGCGGAGACTACACAGACAACACTTACCTAGTTCTGTGAACAGAAATGGAAGAGGAAAAAGCAGAGGGTGGAAGAAAAGGCAGCTAGGAAGTATGTAAGATTATTATTGACGATACTGCAATCTTAGTGGTGATCAATAAACTCTGATACCACAGATGCTGATATTACAGTAGATCTGTAATGTCACACCCATCATCAGCCAATAGTCCACGAACAGCCATTTGTGACACTTGATGAGAAGTAGTGAGGGACAAAGGCTACTGACAGTGACTTGCAAGACGAGAGTTTAGTTTTTGCATTTGTCCAAGTTAAGTGACTACGTCTTTTATTAGGATTTCTTCACAAGTCACTGCATCTCAATTCTCTTCTTCCTCATCTATTACCACTTCATGAAAAATAACAACAGATATATACTGGGCAATAATTGTACAGCAAGAAAGACCTGCAAAGAAGGAATCTGTTTCTACTAGAAGCATTTCTAACAGGGACTCAAGGGGACATCTGGCCTATTCCAACTGTTATCTTCATCAAGTTGTCTAAAGGAAAATACAAACCTCAGGGTGATTAAAAACTACTTGAAGTAACTAAAAGAGAGGGCAGAGAAAATTAACAGTGAGCACTCATTTAGCACGAACATATCATGATATGAGAATATGGAAAGAAGATCAGTGACAGGAATCTGGATAATAAACAAGAGAAACTGGATTTGCTGATTCATGAGTACAAGTTTGACCTAATTGATCTTATTAATATCTGGCAAGAAGATTTCCAAAACTGTAACACTGAAAGAGATCAATATTATCAGTCTGTTCAGGAAGAAGAGAGATAAAAGCACTATTCCATTTCTGGAAAAGAAGCCACGTGATACAGTCACGTAACAGGATGAAAAGCTTTTCATTCCCACAGCTAAGGAGAATGTTCAGCAGCAGCTGAAAATTTGCAGTGGTTATAAAGATTCGCTAAGGGGTAAATAAACTCTGGTTTGTTTGTTAAGTGATGCATTCAAGTATGCAAGAAAAAAAAAAAATACATTTTAAAAAGAGCCTACGTGCCACATTTACAGATCTACAACCCRTTTTCTTTGGGGACACAGGTGTGGATATGTTTCTTTTTCAACTGCCTGTACTTCTTGAATGAGCCATTCATATGATAACCCTCACTTACTACAATAACATTACACTTCCTGTCAAACTTAACATTTCACTTCAACTGAAATAACTCTACCTATAGTTTCAGCATACAGAACTGTTTATTGTTTTTGTTAAGGAAGAAAGGGGAAAAGCAACATTGTCTGAAATTTGAGAAAACCAGTATTCAAACCTTTTTTCTAAAGTAAGTTTGCTGCAAGACAGTTACAGGGTTATCTTAAAATGCTGTCCAGAAACATATTAATGGAGTTTAAGAGTAGTACATCCACCACCAAGAATAGGCAACTTAAATAGGCAACTTAACTTAAATGTTTTAATGAGAGAGTAAATCCTCTCTTCCAAGTAGTTTATCCTCTCAAGTGTATCTCCACTACCAAATTAGGTTTCTAGTATTATATTGGTAAGCCACAATTCAAAAGTTCAAAACTGCTGTATCACATAAACACATATACACACATACCCTTCCTTCACTGCCATGCAATTGGAAAAATCAACTTACTTTTTCCTTGGTCCTCAATTCATTGAATATCTGCTGAATTTCCAATTTCCAGTCATCTTGCATGGAATGGAAAGAYTCTTGAGGCATTTCAGTCATAACTGCCCCTTCAATGGCAGTAAGCTGTTCAAGAATTAAGGCAAACGATGGTCGGATATGAGGGTCCTGCTCCCAGCATTCTAGAATTTATCAAAATCCCATCAGTTTTTAATAGTACATAGAACTTTTTGAAGAACTACATGAATTTCAAGTTACTTGCTACTGTACTTCAAGTTCTAATGTGTTCCCTTTATCTGCAAGGTTTCCCTAGTTCCTTTTCCATTTACAGAAGTGACATCTACCTACCTGTACTCAGAGGACTATTTTTGTATTAATAGTCAATTTTTTTTCACCTCTATCTTTAGAATCTGAAATAGCAAAACTAGCAGTACTGCACAGAAGGGATACATATAAAAGGTAAAGAAATTCATTAAACACAAGCAAATGGCCATCAGCAAGCAATGTTTATTTCTCTCTGAAGTATTTCCAAAACATTTTTGACACTCAGGAAGAAACAATGAGGAAAAAATGGCATTTGTAGTTCTTCCCCTTGGGATTTTAATCTTGATCTCGTATTGATCTGTAATATATCCTGTAGTTTATGAAAATTAATGCAGTTTGAGTGTAAAATGAAATCAGTAAAACCAGAGCAAAAAATGTACTCTGTCATGACTGAAGAACTTATGCGGTACGTGGTAATACCGTATGACTTCCTCAGAAACACATACAACTGTCTGTAACACCAGATTGCTGTGTGAAGAAAAACAAAATACTTTGTACGCAGCACATTACCAAATGAAGTGTTTATTTTGCAACCCCATGACTGTTACAGGCAAGGATACATACCCCCAAAACATAACTATTTAAATACATAGGAAGAAACGACATAGATACCTTTCATTAATTTTGCAAATGGTTCAGGGCAGGTGGATGGAATGGGCAAAGTAAGCTTATTGACAGCAACTCCATAAGCCACAGCAAGGCCATCAATGCCACGGTAAGGAACTTCTCCTGTAAGCAGTTCCCACAGCAACACTCCATAACTACAAAAGGTAATTTTTTTTGACAGTTATTTTCTGAATACTGACACATTGTTTACTCAAGAACAAAAAAGTATCTGTCCAACCATGCACTGAAATTCACGAGGATTTCCCATGTCAAAGGTGAATGTCTTTAAGAGTCAGCTCTACTTCAGTCATCTTGCACYTCTCCACTAATAGCGATTAACCAAATTGGATGCGACTCTAAGACTGGATCACACTCCTATTCAACATGTAGCCTGAAGTCACTTTTATATGCTAGTATCATGTAAATCCCACTTACAATCAGAAGTCTGAACGACAGGAAAACATGCAACCTTCTCCCCACCAAAAACCAACCAACCAAATCAAACAAACAAAAAAAAACCCTCAGAAGAGCATTCAGGCCATTCCCCTTTCCAAACATTTTGCAACAATTTACTTAGATGTACAAGCTAATTTTTAAAAAAATAGTAGTAATAAAAAACACCAGAAAAGCCCCAGCTTTGTTTGGAAGTTTGCATTTCTAATCTCTTGTGTGCTATATAAAGGCCTGTTAACTTTTTACTTCTCACAGAGGATGCAACAAGATTGAGAAATGATTACACACACACAACTAATTTCTCCATACTAGAAGACAAACAAACAAACCAACATTGTCTCCAGTGAAAGGTCGTGGCGTGAAGAGATCTTTCCTCAGCATCAGGTACAGAAATCAAGAATCATAGGAATTTCTATTGCAGCAACATTAATCGTAAGAATTTCTGCTATGCTCTCCACTCCAGAAGAAGAGCTGGGTGTTGCTTTTACCTTCTTTGGGTCTGTATGGCTTGCTCAAATGGTCCAAGTGCCTACAAAGGGCTGGGACAGCACGCTTGCTGCTTTTGCTCTAGAGCTCCTATTCCACCACAACTGAAATGGATAGCTTTCACAGTCATTTTTGTGGAATCAGGAATTACTCCTTTCAGAACATAAGCCTAAAGTGGACTTTATGACTGGGTTTGGTTTTTATTTCCCTCCCCCCACTTCTCTTCCTGCCAGGGACCCACTATCTGTAGAACAAGGATACAAAGGACAACCTATTGCTGCTTTTGACTAGTGAAGTGAGCAGGCAAAGGGAAAAAACCAGAATACAAAGTATTGCTCTTGCCCTTTCTCTCCAGGTGTGTGAAGAAACTTCCTGCAAGTTTTGCAGGACTAAACTGAACTCTCCTACATGAGGAGAAATGCATACAGCACTGGGGAGGTAAGGGTTATGTACCCCTTCCCTTACCAAGTACCCCTTCGTACTAGAAATACCACCTCAACTACAGCAGATGTGACAGGGCGAAGAACACACACTGGTTAAGTTCTTCTATCACTCTCTACTTAATGAGAAAAAGTCATTCAGCATCATACAAGACCTTATAACATCAGTTTAATAAATAATAAAACAGCAAACTACGCAATATCAGCATGAATATCA
The DNA here is from genome assembly GCA_035582835.1 of Phoebastria nigripes. Lineage (NCBI taxonomy): Eukaryota > Metazoa > Chordata > Aves > Procellariiformes > Diomedeidae > Phoebastria > Phoebastria nigripes. The sequence goes on from JAYKAV010002788.1 coordinate 2,368,607, forward strand.
GCAGTGTTTTGTTTATCTACGTTCTGTTTACCTAAGAAGTTTTGCCTATCATAAAATCTTAGAAAACTAAGGAATTTATAGTGTTAACTGTTAATCAAAAGCTGAAGAATACAGTCTATTCCTAAAAAATAGAAAATAGAATAAAAAAGAAAAGTCTTGGGCTTCTTAATAATTTCCTCCCCATTGTTTCCAGTCTAACCTCTGCACTTGCTTGTATACTCAAAGAAGGATAAAATAATGAATTCCAATTTTGTTTTAAAATCAGTGGTACTTCTGACAATAATGAGTACAACACTTCCTGCGGTACATACGCATTTTATGCATGATGGAGGAATTCTACTGAACTATATCTCATCTGTGTGCTTAGAGAAAACGTAAAAATAATGTCATGCTCTCTCAGCAAGCGTAGACTGTTCTTAATTCAAGGAATTCCCTTGTTCAGACAATTCTATACATATTTTAGCATGAACTCTGAAGTTAAGCAGAACAATAAATTTAACTAAAAAGAAATCATCTTTTATAAAAAGCTCTGTCACACTATTAGCTTTAGTTATATTTACAATTCAAGCCTTTAATCCTAAGTAGTTTTCAACAGTGCCAAGAAGGTGGTTGTAAAATTTTAAACAGACCAACACAGTAATAAGCCTGAAAGTGTATCCTTTAATGAAAGCAGTCTTAATATCAAGTACCAAGAGCCAGCGCTGTGGGGGGAAAACTGTGCGGAGGAACCCTAAAGACATTCTAGTCCTGCCATGCTGGAGTTTTTGGGAGGTACTAATCTATCATTATCCAGGACAACAACTACTTATCAACTCTCTCAACTACAGAAGTAGCTACTTTGTGTATTAAATTTCACCAGCCCACGTACAGTTGTCCTATGTATACAGTCAGGGCTTCTAAGAAATAGCTTTTTTTAAAAGAGCAAAAGCCATCTCCTTTTCCATCCTCAGCAAAAGGCCAAAAATACAGGCATAATATGCTTGGATTATACATTTTTAAACCACAAAAACTAATACACTTTCAAAAAGATGTCCTTTTAAGTATTTTCATTATTAAAAATTATTCTCCTGTCAAATGCGATTTAAGCCTTACTATATCTCATTCCAGCAAGAACTTGCTGTTTTTACATATTTTAAAAGCTGATCAACATGAAGGTAAAGTTCTCAAAGTTTATTTTACTCTACGGTCCATCTTCTAAAGCAGAGGTTACTAAGCATTGCTACATGAATCACTTCAAAATTATATAAACGTGCCAGGCAAAAGCAGCTGCTAATTCTGCTGTACAGTAAGTGCTTCCTAGCTTTGCCAAGAGCTTGTACAACGGAGGCACGCGTTACTGTAAAGACCACTGCTGAAGCACACCACCAGCCCTTGGAAATCTGTGGGCATATTTGCACTTTCAGGCTCCATACACAAAACCAAGACTGACATACCACTAAGAAATGTGTGATGATCAATGGAAGGGTAGGGCTGAAAGAGTGCAATTCTTGTTTGGGAATTTGGAAGCATATGCCAAAGAATAATAAATGCAGTAGTTATAACTCTGGTTTGGGAAGCAAAAGGATACACATGCAGGGCCTAGAAAGTACCAGTTCTGCTATCTAGGATGACACCTGAGAATATGCAGCCTGGAAGGCTCTGCACAAAAATACTTCCACAACACTTCTGAGCACTGGCTGATTCTGGGAGACTAGCTGCAAACGTGAGTATACTTGAGCAGCCTCAACTGCTTTTTTTTTTTTTATTTTTTTTTTAGTAAGAGGTCTGCAGACTTCTTTTGGAGACTCAGTACTCAGTATGTGTAACTGAAGTTTAGAACTTTCCTGACGTATACTGTTTCTTGTCTTAGAGAGACCCATACTTAAATTTGTAACCTGAATGCTTTTTAAAACAAAAACACTCCCATAACCAGGGTATTCTTTGTTTGCTTTTCTTTCAAAGAAAGAGTAAAGATAAGCAACAGAATAGATCAAGGTGCAGTAAGCAGGAAATCTTTAGAAGCCAAGAAGGCCTAAACTATACTGTACAACACAGCCTTTCTACTTAAAAACCTCTCCTGTTAGACGTCCATCATTGAGCTAAATACTTACATTTTTACAAGAGAGGCGTGCAGGAGAGAAGGCGAAGAAGAGAAATACTGTAGGTTCCAAAAATGTAAACTAATGTTGCAGCAGAATATAAAATAATTGCACCAAAGCATACCCCCTCAGATACCTAAAATCACAGCAACAAGACTGGACAGGACCTGTAATTAAGCATGGAATACAGCTGATTAGGGAAACGCCTACACCCAACCTCCACCCCGCAAAAGAAAAAAAAATTAAAGAAAAAAGGAAGAAAGAATGGAAAAAAAGAATGAAGCCAAAGATGTTTCTCAACTGGGCATCAACTCAGACTGATGTAAACAAAATGCTGAAAATCAGTTCCAGACACAAGACAAATAGGTGTCACAAAACAGTGGTGCAGATATAGAATCATCCTGAGAATACCAAAAGTATTACTTCATGCTGTAGAATATCAGGCATCTAAGCAAAATAGGACCCTGTTTAAGAATTATACAACACAGAACATGCATAAGAAGGCATGAGAAAACAGATTAAAGTCCTCCCCTCCTTCCCCAAATAGCTACCTTGGATCCTTCAGAGAAAACATGTCAAAAAGAAAGGAAATGTAAACTTTTCAGGGTGAGGCACAGCAGCTTTTAGAGCCTGTTGTGCAATCACTGCTTTTCCCCACTCACAAAACAGAACTAAATTAAAACTAAAGTTTAAATTACCTTTCTACAATACATGTATCCCACACTGCACCACTCAAAAATAGCATCAGTATTGAGAGCCGTATTATTTATGTGATCCACAATAACGTCTTTAACGAGAAATTCACAGATTTAACATAGGGAGTTCCCCACCTTTAAAATTAGAGAGCAAGTTAAAACAATTTTGTGCTGAACACACTCTCCTCACTCCAGCTACTGGAAGCAAAATCTTTATAAATAGAAAAGCTTAGATCTGACGTTCACTAACAGAACATGTTATGTTGACATGACGACATTGTAGTTTCCTAAAAAACAGCACTAATTTAAGTTAAGATTTGGCAAAGTTCTGTTTTGCAGCTTATTTTTATTTATCAGAAATATAAGGTAATAACGGGCTGGTCCCATTTCTTTATGCAGAATGAGACTTTTCAGACATCTGATATGAAGTAAACATACCAATACAAGATCAATCAGATGTTAATGTATCAAGAGCATATGCCTGTTTACATTAAGACTCCAGATAAAATACTTAAGTATGTTAACCAATAGATAGTTTAAAGGCTTCTCTTAATGAGATCTTGCTTTCTTAAAATAAAAATATAAAAAAATGTTTTTCTGTTATTTTCCCTCTCGCTCCCCCAATTTGTAAGTCATGAATAACTAAAGGCAAATCAAATGAACTGGATGCTGAGAAATGAATATGCTTCTTAGAACAGCTATACTTGCCATATGCTGAGATAATGACCTAGGAAACCACCAAAAAAAATCCAAATAAAAATTCATTCAAAAACCTCAACATAGTTCTACTGAACATAGTATTCAGCAGACAAACTTCTTACCTCCAAATATCACTTCCTTTAGAAAACATGGAGGACTTGATAACTTCTGGAGCCATCCATGCGTAAGTCCCTGCTGCACTCATTTTGGTTGTTCTGTGCCACTCTCTAGCCAGACCAAAGTCTGTAATCTTCAGAGTTTTATTACAAATGTCATCATGTTCCATCTTCTCTAGCAACAAAACTGCAAAAGATTGAGTTTGTAAATTAACGCAATGGAAATCAAACCAAAATATCCAGTCCTGTTATTAATTTCACATACAACTTGTACTGCACAGATAATTGTATACTTTAAATGTTGTGAAAATATTATTGCTATTTTTATAAACATGAAAAAGTTTTTTGATAATTCTAAGCTATAAAAGTGAGAAATACCTACGGTGTCATGAGTTCTTTATGCAACTGTGTGAGTAGATATTAAACTAGCACAAGAAATCCACTGTAAAGACATGTAAAGTAAAGCACATAAGTTTAAGAAAGCCCGGAATCCTAACATCCCACAGATGATGAAGGCTGTGAAAAAGGTATTCACTTTGGAAAGAGATTCTGAAGTAATAAAAATAGCAGTAGTAGTAAAACAAAAACAAATGTTAAGAATTCTTATAAAAGACCTAGAAAACAAAGCAGGACACATTACGTCACTGTATAAAATCCATCCTTAATATTGCACCCAATCCTGGCTCCTACTCATCTCAAAAAAGTATATAACAGAACTGAGAGAGTCACAGAGGACACAACCAGGGTGCTCAAAACAGCATATCCACAGCTACAAGGAATGGTTAATAGACAAGCAGTCTTCCCCCAGGAAAAGAAACAGCTGAGAACAGAATCTATGATACCACCTATGGAATGAAGAAAGCTATAGGTAACAATTGTTCATGGTTTCTCAATACAAGAAACGGACATCATCGAGCAAAATTAGCAGATAAGAATCAAACACGTGGCAGTCATTCACACAACACACAGGTAGGTGAACTTTGGAATTCTTGGCATAGTACGTGAATACTGTTATTTTACATAGATTTTAAAAGCACCTACACAAATTCACAGAAGACAACTCCATAAAGAGCATTTACATTAAAAAAGGGGGTTCAAGTTCAAGAAATCCCCGGGCCACAAATCAGTACAAGTTGGGAGACTATATACCAGGGGAGTTAGCATGCCTTGGGAGCCCCCAGCTGGCAACACGACACTGGACTTTACGTAACATGTATAATTAATGTATAATGTTACATGACATCCACTGCACCTTCATGGATGTTAAAGACTAAATTATCTTTTTTTTGCTGTTGTATCCTACAGTGTGTATTCAGTGTCTGACTTGTTTGTAACACAACAGTATTGGCAGAGTTGTAAAACACCTTCACAAAATAGTGTTAAAAGAAAAGAGAACTGGCTTATTGTGTTAGAGCTCACAAGGAGAAAGACAACAGGTGCAAAGGAATCATTATTAATACACCAGAATTTTAATTCCACATTCAGTTCCTCTGTCACTGTCTGTGGTAGGAACTGTTAGCTTTAACTCTGTTAAAATGATCTCCTGGGACAAAGATTAAWGGTTAAATTACAAATAGGAAGAATCATAAATGCATGTGTTTTCCAACTATATGTATGGCAAAACACAGTACAGGGAACCCATCAATAAAAAAGCAGATGAAGAATTACCTTCCCTTACAGAGGAAAAATTGATGACCTTGCATTTGCAATTGCAAGAAATCATTTTTACTGGTACGGATTAATTACAGTCTTACAAATATTTCAAAAATGACATCAAATCCAGATGAAAAAAAGAGAACCCACATTCCATTTTCAGTAAGCTTCTTAACACAGAGTAGAAGAAATGAAGGCCAAAATGTTATAGACAAACCAAGAGCTCACCAGTTAGCACCACCAGAACAAGTTAAATTCATGCAGGAGTTTTTATACTTTTATACTTGAATCAAAGACCTATTGTTTGCTATTCCATTTCAAACATGTTCAGCAGAATTCCTGACATTCCTTGTCAGTCAATGTGACCGAAACCAAAAACAGTCAGTCTTGCAAAAGGTAATATGACTGGCATGTGGCCAAGTTTCATCCTACAAAGGGACGTTTCCTAGCAGTTCAAACTTCCCTTTCCGGCCGGTAGCCAGGAAAACAGCAATACTATACACAGATTACTTAGCAGCTGGGTAGTAAAAATGCTCAGCATAGCTGAGTAGTGCTCCGTAAGTGCTTCCCTCACAGTAGCCTAGCAACCTTTACTATAGCATCCTTCTGCCACTTCCACAGCTTCCCAGCCCTTGCTGGCTGCTAACCTGTGAGAAGTCACTTTTACAATCTTTTGCTTACCCTGTTCACTCAGCCCCCACTCGTTTCTTTTTCAAATCCTTTAAATTGTCTTTGCAGACTCCAATACACCTGCAATATTAAGTTGGGTAAGAGCCAGTTTAGCTCTTTCTGGTTTACTTCAACTTTACTTTTTATTTTCCACAAAGAGTAAAGTTCATACTTACATTAGTGCTATCGTTCTGGCAAACACAACCTAAAATATTAAAAAGTACAAAGCCCATTTGAAAATAAATTCAAACCTACCAAAAAACCAGAATTAGATTAGGAATGCAGAAGTGCAGGAAAATCCTATGTCCACCTCATTTATTTTGAGATAAGCAAAAGAGAGACTATGACTATTTCTGAATGATTCAAAATCTAAGAGAAGGAGACTAAGTTGGATGTGAGAAGACTACTTTGTACAAACTAGCATAAAACTTCCATCTTGGACTGTTATTCAAACATTGCATGTACTACAGCCAGAAATAAACCTTTGACTAAATATTTTAAGGCCGCATATGTTTCCTATGGGTTACACCATTTTCAAGGGGAAAGTAAATTTATTAACACCATAGCAGCAGAGGTTAGGGTGCCATATACCAGGTACTCTTTGAATATAAGAGACAGAACATGCCCAGAACCATTTACAGCTGGGGAACAAAGAGATGTTATTGCATGTTATTTTTGATAATACCATGAAATATAAATCAATAGGTTGAAGATAAAAGCCAAAGAATCCTTAAGTCAGAGAGAAAAATGAAAAAATACAAATGCTGTGTGGTAAAGTGGTATTGAAATTGGTGGATATGATTTTGCACATGTCCTAAAAATTACAGATACTTTTGACAGTGCAGCAAGCATACATGAGGATTCTAACAGCATCCCTAACAAAGATACTGTTATTTAACCATACAGATGAAAAAACCTTACACTCTTAAGTTGTCTAATGTAACTAAAAAGAACATGGAAATCCAAGTATTACTCATCCTAGCTCACTGAAGGAAGTAGCTCATAGAATTATGAAATAGTTTAGGTTGGAACATACCTCAGGATGTCAACCCCGCCCCACTCAGAGCAGGACTAATGTTGTAAAAAGTGTAAATCTACTATCAAACATTTCTATGAATCTGTAAAGTTATGGCACTATGACAGAATAAAAGTAAAATTATCTATCAAGTAAAATTATCTATATTCGAAACAGTTGTATTCACTCAGCTACAGACATAAATTTAACATAAATGTCATCTTAGAATAGATTTTGAACAAAACTAATTAAGGACAGTAGTTAGGGTCATCAAGGCATAGAAGAAGCAGCAAAATTATAGCAGAGTTACATTACAAATAGGTAATGTCMCAGTAATCCCATTTTGTCCCGACAGATGGTTTCTTAGAAAATGATAAGGTAGCAGACTTGAGCAGATGTGAGTACCTTTTAGGAAGTTTAATCATACAGACAGAATAAGGATTAATCAAAGAATTCTGTACAGCACTTGTATGAAGGAAAATCTTAAGAGACAAGTTATCAGGATAGAAAGGAATCATCACTAGGATGCATGTTTGCTTCACACGCCTATTTGCAATCAGAGTAAAAATACAAGGTGTGTTTCAAGAACTGACAGCAAAGTCAGAAGATACTGCCCACTCTGAAGAAGACCAGATCATCATACTAGAAAATACGCAAAGTTGGAAGGGATCAATCATAAAACCTACAGCTATAAAGCAGAGGCGAAGGAAGAAGGCTGGCTATTCTGGCTAACAGAAGGAAAACCAAAACAGCAGCCACACATAGTTGTGCAACTAGCTCATGCAATTCTAAAAGGCRCTAAAAAGGCTTTTTTTAGTGGAAACAGGGAAGTATCAATAGAATTGTACAAAGCATAAAACCTCATATGAAATACTGAATGACTAGAACTGCACATGTGTATTCAACAACAGGATCTTAAACTGGAGCAGACACAGAACATAGAAGTAGAATAGTTAAGAACCTTTAATGTCTTTTATTTAGATAAATCAGAAGAGCTTGCCCTTTTTGCTAGGCTAAACAAATGTTGCGAACAGTTATGAGAACAGAAGTTAGCCATATCTAGAAACAGGATGCAGAACAGAAACTACAGCACTGGTGGTCTTACCAATAAAATATTCTCCTAGGTGCCCTGGCTGATCCATCTTACTGGCATGCTCGTGATTAAACTCAGTTCTAGATCTGGAGCTACCAGGGTGGGGAGAGAGTCATATCAGATTTCAAGACATTGCTTCTTTTCTCCCACCCCCCTTTTGGCTCTCCTCTGCAGTGTAAAGCACAATTTACTCCTCAATAAAGTCAGAAGATCCAACACACATTCCTGTTAAACCTAATGGTTCCTGAAATAGCAATGCCACTAATCTTTCCTGCTTTCTTTCTGCATTATCATAGTTACAGCTGGAGTCTTTTTCTACTAATCTTATGGCACACTGCAAGTATTTTATGGTGTAACAGTATGTAGAAAAAGAAACTGCACACTTTTAAAAACTAAAATCTATCACACAGTTGCTCAAGACTGCAACAGAACTGGACCTGCTGAGCCAGCCGGTACTTCCCAAGTCCGTGTTCCTCTAATTAAAACAGAGCCAGCAACATCTCTCCGCCGAACCACTACTGTTCCCATACAAGCTGTTCTTAGTCAGGAAAGGCACAGAATTTAGGCTTCAAAAGGAGGCAGAAGTCCCAGTAAAATCCCACCCAAATGCTCCCAGGCCCCCCTCCTTTTCCTGTGCCATTCCCTTTCCACCACTCCATCTCCAAACTCTCCCCTCTGGCAGTAACACTTGCTTTGAGCTACTGAGAACAAAAGGTAAGAGATCAACTGCAGCAGCTCAGGTTAGAGATGCATAAAGTGGCAGTCCAGGTCTGGCCAGATTTGGATAAGAGCTGCCTTCTCTGCTCCATTCTCTTTTCTTGTGAGTTGGGTTGAAATTTTATGGAGGCGGGGGGCAGGGAAGAAGTGAGAGGCAGGATATGGACAGATAGGCTGTAACTGGTCAAGAAATAATAGAAAAGAGCACATTTAGACAAATCGGATTCCTGGGGTGCATGCCTGCTCTACCAAATTCAGACAGGTCCAGAACTACACCCCCACTGCTTTCAGAACTAAGCTGAAAGTCTAGAGAGGAACTGAAAGGATTCATTTAAATTGCAAGCATTTTGTTTAAAGCATAATTTTAAATAAATGGCTCACATTCTTGCCTCAGCTTCTCTCCTTTTTACTTCTTAAAATTCATGTAGCTTAAGAAACAGTATTTACAGCAAGCCTGAGGGAAGCCTGGACAGACCTTTTAGTTGGCAGCATACCCAGGAAACTTCCACCTAGCACTAAGCTCTTCAATGCTACTCTTTTAATGTAGGTTATTTCCTAGTCTTAGTTTTCCTTTTATTACTAAATACATATAGATTATATTTCTCCAAATTTGTCTATCTCAAAGTCCTCATTTAATACAATATTTCATTTGACAAGTTTCTTGAAAGCCAAAGACTTTATGCAGTTAAAATCAGTTTTATTTCATAATGCATTCCAGCACTTTCAGGTGACCATTTTCAGTTACTAGCTATTTAAACCAATTGAGTAAACAAGGTATTCTGAGAGAAGCCAAGTCAAAGGATTGATCACCTTTTTAATAGTTTAAATGTACTGAATTCAAACTATCTTCTAATGCTTAAACTTAAAAAAAATCATCCTGAAAAATTCAAGTCCTTTCTATCCCTCCTATCCTCTTTATACCTTCTACTATACCCTCTTTATATTCTGTATTTTGTTACTACTAAAAATAAAATGTTAAGCAACCTTATTTTCTCAAGTTAGTTATTTTCCACCAACTGCTTCTTGCTACCTTATCTACAGTTTGCTAAATAGCTGACTATCATGGTTTTTGCAAATATAAGCTATTTAATAGCACAGCTATTTAAGTTACTATGATTATAGGCAAGACTGCCTACATGCCCACTACATTTACCTCCAATAAAGTCATTCTTTGAGAATACCAGAAAGAAAAGAAAGATGTTATACTATATACCTCTACTTGCAAACAGAGATTGTCCAGACGACGCTGCTACTGTTATCCGTTCCCCCCGCACCCAGTCAGCTCCCGCTCCAACTGTTTGCAAGTGAATCTGGTTCCTGTTAATTCACTAAATCAACACGCAACAAAACCAGCAGGGCAACCTTGTATCTTTACCTGCGAACCAACAGGCAGAAAAAAACCTTATTAAATGTTGCATATTCAGTTAATGAAACACAATACCTTGTCAATATTAAGAGGCCTACCACCATTATTTGGAGCTGTTGTTCAGTTCCGACTGTAATTAGAAATTAAAATTTCAACACTGCTTATAGAAACCATGCCCAGTTTTTAAACTGCAAATTAACTATCACAGTGAAAACATTAACTGACCAGGACATCTTCAATACGTACAAAAGATGATACATTTGCCTATACAGCACTGCTATACCCTGCTTTTCTCCTATGGGTTCTCACCATAACAACTGTTATCCTCATCTCTGTAGCCAGTATCCATCAGATTGCAATTATCTCACTAGGTTAAGTTCAGAGCTCACCATCAGCAAGGGAATTTCATCCTTTAAATGCTGATTACATATGCAGGAGGCATTTCTCTACTTTTTATTATATTATATTATGTGCTCCTCTATCATCTATGTCCCTTTACAGCAAGCATATAAACATTTCTTAATTTTCACACTAAATTGAAAACAACTCAACAACAGTTTGTTCTTAAGTATATTTTGTCTAAAAACATCTAGCTTAAAAAAAAAAAAAAAAAGAAAAAGATTCCTACCTCACAGGAGCCAACATATATTAAAAAAAATCCTGAACAAAGTGTTCCCAGTTGGAAAGCCAAAACAAGACAAGACTTGACACAAAGTCCTTGACAGCACAAATACACATGAACCCCACAAGAAAAACATATCCCATAGCAGGACATGTGGCACAAGAAAACCACCAAAGCATGAGAATGACAGAGTCACCTGGCTATCTGGAGGAAACGAAGGGAAAACGAAGAGAGAAAGAGGGATGAGATATTTCAACAGCTTCAACACACCTTGCATCACCATTTTTTGCTTCCCGTTCACTTCTTTAATAACCATTATTAAAGCAACTTTGGGCAAATGGAAACTTGAGAGAAAGAAGCAGTTTTAACAAGTTATTGGCACAGGATGCAGATGCTGCAAGTTACTTTTACTGCCTGCCATTTGTGCTTCACTTGCTGTTCAGATAGTTCTGTAATGCAAACCAGAAATTTCTATTGTGCCCTAAGAGGAAGTACTAGAGGTAACAAGCATTTATAATTAGACATTCAAATAATCATCATTTAAACAGTAAATTCTGAAAATGCAGGATTTGGATATTGCATCAGCAAAAAATCAAAAGCAGATTGTACACTAAACATTCTCAAGTTCTCTGTTTAATAAAATATTAAGCTTAATTCTCCTATTTAAATACTACATTTAAGAAAAGTTACCTTATTACAGCAATTCCTCCATAATTTTACAATTACATGGAAATCAGTCAACACTGAAACTTAGCTTTAAAACTCAAAACACCCAAGTTATGTGGCACCTACCAAGAACTTCCATACTTATTTGAAACAGCTATTACTTTGTTTTAAGCTCTTTCTTCTTTGCTTGCTATTAGTTTTTAAAAGGCAGCTATGCAATAAAATCAGTGATCAAACTTCAGGTAGATTAGAAAGAACAGCTAGTAATAATAGTCAGGAATGACTGATTTACCAGSTAAGAAAGATATTCTTCTAGTTTCAAACTCTACAGAACAAAGTGGCTGTGTATCCATTCCTTAAAAAACACCACCTTTGTTATGAAATAGTGATTTATTTATTTTTTTAAAGGAACTTCTTCCTATTCCTAAAAAAACAAAAYGCAAGGCAAGCTAAAGCTATTATATTCAAACTGCAAAAGGAGTCTTAGCCAATATACAATGCATCAGGTACAATTTCCTCCAACAGAAACTTTCAGAAAACACATTAATCACCTCCCTTACCCCAAATTCAAGACCTGGCCATTCCCTTTAAAACAAAGTAAATCTATATATGCCATGCAACATACAGAATTCACCAGGGCAATGCAGCTGAGATTTATAATCTCAAAAATGGCATCCAGGGGCAAGAGCTGACAGAGGTTACCTTCCTTCAGAAATAACAAGGTAACTTATCTATCATTAGTCAAATCACTTTTTCAAGATTTAATTTAAAAAACAAGAATATTTCATTCRAATTTGGTTTGGATTTATATAGTTGGGTTTTGTTTTAAGTAAATAGAACATGACTTGATGCAATTTGATATTTCAAGCTAATCAGGAGAATACATGGCTTCTGAATACAGGCAAGTATTTACATAGTTGGCATACTTTTCCTGATCGTAACATATTACAYTCGGCAATTACGTACTTCCTTGTTGCTTTATTTTTTGTGATCTATATCAAGTTGCATTTGATATGTTGAAATTAGAATATTTAATGCACAAAAATATCACTTCAAAGTTAAAGTAAGTTTAGAAAAGTCTAATCTAATATATAGATACATACATAAAAAAACTAAAAAACATTCTACCTTTAAAGGTGACTTACTAACTGAACTGAAGTATAAGGGTGTAGGCTGATGTCACAACCAAGACCATAAGAGCTTGCTGTCACTAAAATACTTATCTTCATCTCCTTTCCAGTTATAGTCCCTCATCCTCAATGCTTCCCCCCCCACCCCACGCACTGAGCCTAACAACTGGGTAGTCTTGGGAGACTCAACTAGCCAGATAGCTCAGCAGAAAATTAAGCCTGCAAATAAAACAGCTTAGAGTAGTTTTCTGCTGGATCCCTCAGCTGATTTAACTCAGACCTACTGACCGTGCAGGCAGAGATGAGTAGATTCTGCTGACACGTGGGAGGGGGGAGAACCTGTGCCTGGAAATGGGTGGGGAAGCCTCCTCACGCAGCTGGCTGCTAAATGAAGCCACACATCACCTGCTGTAGTAAGTGAGAAGTCAAGCAACATTTCAGAATAGATCTAACCCTTTTACATCTAGTTTTAGTCAGAGATGTAAAGATAGAATTCAGCTTTGCTACTTTTTTCCATTATAAAATCATCTGTGATTAAATTTACTATTGAAAAAAAACAGTTGAATAAACTGAAGACAAAAAAATTTTCTCCGACCCTTTGAAGGTCCTATGCTATGAATCCAAACTCTGGTTGTAGATGCTTAGTCAAGTTTAGTCATTGAGTTCCCTTAGAACATTATCAGTTAACATGAAACTCCTTTAATATCATTTCTATGAGGAATTTTAATAGGTTACACTCCATAAAGAATTCTGACTTAGGTTGTCAGTTTCTTTTATACAGAATATTTGAAAGAGTCTTATTGCTTAAAAAAATTTTTGCCAAACAACATGTTCCAAAACAAAGCAGAAAAAAAACCAGACTGAATTTTTGAGCCCACTTTTTTTTTTTTTTTAAAATACACAACCTGGGAGGAAAAAAAAAAAATCAAACTTTTTAATATATTCTGTGGGGTAGAAGGATTCCTGCGTTCCATCCTTGCAGTTTCTTCAGTAGCTGAAGCCCCTCAGGACTGTGCATTTCCAAGAACTCTAATCTTCTTTAATAGCAAAGGCAAAACACTTATTTTGAAATGAGAACTCTGCAAACTTGGCAGCACTCACTCTTTCTTGGGAGGAGAAAATGGAAGGGAAAACCTGCTCTTTTGACTCAATAATTAGTGTAACATTTAGTAATGAGTTAAAAAGTACAATTTTTTCCTTTTTATACAACACATGAGGAAATAAACACAATTAGTTTCAGGAAGAACAGCGGCATCTAATCCTAATGGAAAAGAAAATCACAAAAGTGCCTAAACATTTAGAACTAAAATATAACCAGTTCCAAGGGTTAATTTGTCCCATAATGAACCACAGCAATGAAGCACTTACTACTGCATTTTTGAGAGGGAGGGCCAGCTTATCAGCTCCAAGTTAATAGCACACCTGCCAAAACACAGATTTTAGTCACTATGAAGAGAACAAAGCATGATTATATAGCCAACACTGGCATGTCTAGGACTGATTTAACTGGAGCTATGACCCCACACAAAAAAAAAAGGTTAAACTTGGCAGGAAGCTCCAAGAAGGAAGAATACTTCTGTGGTGACATTATACAAATACGTAACTTTTCCATCTTACCATATATAACCCATGGCTTTAAGATGCAGTAAGTGGGTCTAAACTTAAACATCCACTTACTTTCAGTTACTGATATGAGGTAAGCTCTCAGTAACATGGTCAAGCAAGGTAAAAATGGTGAAAATAGTTTTAAACTGTCAATCCAGGAATGTAAATTTATGACACCAGTTGTTATTTTGGTATTGTTGCTATAGACAAACAAGTCATTTGGTATTTAATACATTTTATCTATTTTTATCTATATATATAATCTATATTTTTGTTGACTTCAATGCCGTAATTTTGCCTCTAAAAANAAAAAAAAAAAACCAAAAACCAAAAAACAAAACCCCAAAGCTCAAAAATAAAAAAAATCGCTGCACTTTTTAGAAGCATTATTACTGAAGGTCATTGGGATGAACTGCAATGCTTTAAATTTTAAGAGATCATCAGAAATAAAAATTCAAGGACAGAAATCACCCATGCCGCAAACACTCCTTGCAAATTTTCATTGTACAAGGCCATCGTGTTTCAGAACTTGAAACACTGAAGCATGTTTAGAAGGAAGTTTATACTTACTGATAAGGAAACTTACAGGCTGCAAACAAAAAGCCATTCTCTTCTAAGGTCAAAGAAACCACAAAACAGCATTCAACATCCAAATACAGTTCAATGAAGTGTTACTTCTCTAGTCTTTTGAGGTTGCAGAACATAACTTTTTAATGAAACTTTTAATATTTGGTAAGAGGGTCCAAAGGCATGCACTGTGCTTGCAGTCCCAATAGAGGAAAAAAACAATCTGTAACTGAAAACTCAGTTATATCTCAAATTTTTCTAATGCTAGGCTAACACCATCAATGCTCAAATCCCAACCCCGTTTTGCATTCTGTTTATTTAAGTATAATACCTCATTTCACAAGTGTTATGGTCAGCAGTTAAACTTATTTCTCACTGTTTAGGGGAATGAACAAAATTGTGTAAGTACTTTAACACCTAATGGGAGGTGTTTAGCTGCTGTTTTTCCACTGACTTCTATGGAAATGGGTTGCTCGCTCAGTGTAATTTTCAGAGGCAGGTAAGTATGTGACCATATCCTTAGGGCACCAGCTTTAAAAAAAAAAAAAAAAAAAAAAAAAAAAAAAAAAAAAAAAAAAATCAAGCCAAGTAATGTTTGAAGTCTTCTTTAATATACAAATATTACAAACACTCTAATCCAAAGGCCTACCCTTCAATTTATAATGCTACCCCAAAACAGAACTCTTTTTCAGAAAAGACAGTCGGCAGATGTGACATACAGACTAGAACGTGACTCCCCATGTTGGGCATGAAGAGGTCACCAGAAACCTTGGTGCAAATGAGCCTCTTGCAGAAACCTGCTAGGAAAGAGTCCAACATGGAGCAGGAAAAAAGAAAAAAAACTTCCAACAGCTGTAAACCAGATCACTTGGTGCCTTAGAATGAGAGAGAGAACAAAGACAGGGAGAGGAGAAAGACATGAAGAACCAAGTAAGATCCAGAAAAAGATCAAACTAACATTATTCTTGAATTAATAATCCTACCTGTTAAAGATGCAAAGAGTCTCAACACCAAATAAGGAACAACTCTACACTTGTCAGATGGACATAGTTGGGGAAACAGTAAAATGAAAGTCTGTATTAAAAATGAGTTATAAATAGGGGTATTAAAATTTCATGGGTTTTAAATTAATTATATTACATTTAGCTAGTGTTTCAGCCTAGAATCTTGTTTTCAGCATTAAGGACTATATGTAAATATACTTGAGCCTTGTTAACTTTGAGGGAATTTGTTCTAAATTAATRAGCATCCCCCCCCCGTTAATGTCCAGACTTGAGATACAGAAAAACATCAAATGGTAGCAAATCTAGAAGATAGTAGATCGAGGTCAAATAAATGGCTATTGCAGTTAAATCTTCATCTATAAATAAAATAACTGCTGGATGTTACCCCTCTGGAAGCTTATAGACTGTACAAACTAATATTGTGCTACAGAGTAGTAGTTCACAAAATTTCATTTGACAGATATTGTATTAAAATCATTAAGTTCCTGAATATTAATTTTAAATGCTGAAACACATCCTTCAACTGGAAATTAGCCTCTAYGACATTTTAGTGCTAGTTATTTCTACTGCAGATTGAGACAACCACAGCAATCAGTTACTCAAAATCGTTCTTTCTTGAATTCCAGCATCYCTTTCTGAACACAAAATATACAACATATTTATATCCAGCAAGTAAATATATCAAGTGAATATAAAATGGGCATAACACAAAACATTTCCTTTGATGAACTGGAAAAAGATACACTATAGCTCAAGGCTGCTAAGCATTTGCTGCTCCCACAGAATCCAACCAGCCTTCAGGGTCTCTAAAAAAATAAAATCCCTATCTACATAGTCTGAGCACACATCAAATAACGAAACAAATTACTGGGAGCAATGTTTTATGAAACAAAGTAGAACATTTTCAAGTGACATAACTATATTAAAAAGAAAAACTTATTAGAATTCAACAGCATGCTAACTTTTAATAGACCATTGATGAAATTCTGCAATCCCACCACAGTTTGCATGAGGGTGGTTTGATTTTGATTTTTGGTGTTTGTTGGTTTTTTTTTTTTTTTAAGAATACTAAGTGGACAAGGTTATYAAAACTAGAGCTCCTTCCTGCTATACATTTCCAGATGCTTCAGGATATATGACCAGTTCTTATGTTGTAATGCAGCAGCATTATCTTTACAGCAAAGCACAAGGCTGGGCTACATAAAGATGGGATAGGAAGCTGGTGTACCTGGAACAGTTTCTAGCTTTATGCAATTTAAGTAATTAAGAATAGTGCAAAGCATTTAAGTGCCATGACTTCCCATGTGAACACAGCATGGAAAACTACAGCATAAGAACTTTAAACTGCTAAATAACTTCTGGCCCCATTATTTTATCTGACTGACATTAGTCAAAGCGATACCACGTTCTCAGAGATATGGTTCCTATGGGTTTCATGAAAGTCAGCTGYCTTATGGAAGAGGAACTGCAGTTAGTTCTGCCAGAAGAATTGTTCATTCCTCTCCAGACCTCTGAGAGGCCAGCTGGTAGGACCTTAGCAGCTAGCCAGGCAATACAAGTGGTTTCAAACCAATTACAGCACATGCAGCCTGCTATAGGAGGTGGCAGGAGTCCCCCAGCACTGGAGGTCGGCACCCTGGGACAGCCAGGCTTAGTCCAGTGGGGACACTGGGGATGTGGAAGGGAACAGGAGAGCAGAAGTTCCACGAATGAGAGTGCCACGAGGAGGAGAGGGAGATGCAGAATACATACTGGTAGAAAAATCAGGTTTTTYAGTTTTCTTAATATAACAGCTGAGCAGTAATTGGCACAGTGCTATTGACAGAAACAACTCCAAGTTTCACTGCCATTAGAGGACATCTTGGAACTTTATTTCCAGACAAAAAAAGTTAGGTTGAAGCTCAAATCTCCTGAAAAGCCATCTCTCTTCTCCCTCAAAACTACCAAAGACAATTGTAATATAATTTCATTTTTAATTTTCTTGGTAGCTGTACATTAGAGGATACTGAATTTTCAAGCATTTAGTAACATCTAAGCAATCCTTACAGCTCTACTTGTGATGTGAGCAAGTCTTCCCTCTTCAAAACAGAGCCAAGAGACAAATTATGCACCCCAGTGATTTCAGAATAAATAAAATCAATTTAGAAGATGGCAGATAGGCTTAACTCTAGTTTCTTTCTCTTCATCTCCCCAAACAGCTAGCCTGAAGTTGCTAGGTGGAGAAGTTAGAGGGAAAGTAGTTTTTATGAGATCTTGAAAACCTACCCATCTTATTGCAAAGGTGTTTAACAGCATAACTTGAGCAGTTCTGCTGCAAATAACCTGTAAGAGCAAAGAACCAGAGATAATTTGTTCTTGCTTTTCTCAAACTCCAAGACACCTTCCCTCATCAAAAGCAACTGATTCAACAGTTCTGTCAAACCACATCACACTTCCTTTCGAGGTTTTAAAACCAAATGATTTCTACTTTCTGACTGTTTTTCATGAGACTAGTTTGAAGAATGTCACATTAAAGTGGATTGTCCAATTGCAGTTTCACTGTTCTCTTGTATGTTTGATTCCTTCAGATTTCAAGTATTGCTCTCATTAGAATTGTCACATCCATGGCCTTATTCAACAATCCTTGAAACTCAAGCCGTCCTTGACGATCTCAAAAAGTAATACAAATTCAAGACACTTCAGAGAGSTGAGGGCTGCAGAGGATCCTGGGATGTCATCACAGAATCACAGAATGGTTTGGGTTGGAAGGGACCTTAAAGATCATCTAGTTCCAACCCCCCTGCCATGGGCAGGGACACCTTCCACTAGATCAGGTTGCTCAAAGCCCCATCCAACCTGGCCTTGGACACTTCCAGCAAGGGGGCATCCACAGCTTCCCTGGGCAACCTGTTCCAGTGTCTCACCACCCTCACAGTAAATAATTTCTTCCATATATCAAATCTAAATCTGCCCTCTTTCAGTATAAAACCATTGTCCCTTGCCCTGTCACTAAAGGCCTCGGTAAAATGTCTCTCTCCATCTTTCTTATAAACCCCCTTTATATATTGAAAGGCCACAGTAATGTGTCCCCAGAGCCTTCTCTTCTCCAGGCTGAACAACCCAACTCTCTCAGCCTTTCTCCGTAGGAGAGGTGTTCCATCCCTCTGATCATTTTCATGGCCCTCCTCTGGACCCGCTCCAACAGGTCCATGTCTTTCTTGTACCCAGAACTAAACTCCAGAACTGGCTGTCAGAGGAGCTGGTGAAAGCCATAGCAAACTGAACCCTACTCGCATATCCATCTACAACAAATGAGTACAGAGTACTTGATCAGTATTGTGTTAGTACACATAATCTGCACAGAATCAACTTTATGCTTTACTTTGTACACATGGATGGGTCTATGCCGTRAGCAAGATGTTCTGAACTTTTTGTAACGCATCCTACAAGTACGCAAAGCTGCTGCACTAGAGATAAAGTGCATTTTTTTTTTTAAGGCAGAAGTACTGCACAGTCTGAAATCAAATCCAGAAACATGAACCTCTGCTTTCTCTACAATAGACATCAGAAAGTAAAAACCTTGCATACTGTATCTGAACATACTACTAGCTTTCTTCAGAATACTAAAAAAGAATCAGGACAGGCTACACCGAGCCCCTAAACAACCACAGGTCTCACAACTAGTGGGGTGTCCTTGCCCAGAAGAAAGCAATTTGATTCCCCCAGAGAAAAAAAGTTGCCCTTTCAAAGAGTCAGCAGAACAGCTGAAATGTGCTAAAAAGACACCTTTAACTCTTAGTGTCTGGTCTTGTAGATGTATTCGTGTTTTTCATTTTCAGTAAAACTTAACTTTTTAATAATCAGCTGGCATGCTTAATCAAGACTAAGTTTGTACCCAGGAGATACAGTTAAGAACGTTCAAGTATTTTCACAATTCTTAAGATATCTGCTTTTCAGTCAAAGTATCATTTAATTCATAATTCCTTGACTATCCATGAAGGTTTGAAAAACGTCAAATTTTCTTTCAAATTTTTTCTTCAGATTTTAGATAAAGTCCACCTCTTAACCCTTAATTTTAGATTATCTCCTTAAACTATAAAGTATATCTAAGAACATAAGAACTGCTTATGAGGAAGATATTCTCAAAATATCCCATGTTCTTTTTCAGAGAAACTTCTCACCATGTCACCTGCACAAGGTTTTACAAAGCACCCACAATTTGCAAATCAGCATTAGAGGCCATGGTTACTATATTTCATTTTATCACACATATCTAAAGCTAAAAGTGTTCTTTAAACCTTTGTTTTGTCTACTTCTGAATAACCTTTAAATATCAAGTTTATTTTACATGGACTCCAGAATTGAAGAAACGGCTACCAACAAAACTCGAGAGTTACCCCTTACTTCCTTTTTCGGTCCTCACAACCAAGTTTGTTAGTTTTTCTTGCCAATACAGAAAACATTTGCATATCTATTTATTTTGCTCTTCTTGCTTTGGCAGAAACAAAAACCTTTTCCCACTTCCCAAAAGGAGCCCAAGGAAACTTGTGCATACAAACCTAGATGGTCAGTGCTGTTAATAAAACCCTGCTGCTCTCATGGCTCTTCCCTTTGTGGCACCTTCTCTCCAGTCATGTCAATTTAGCATCAGCGAAACCGCACTAGATATGCTGTCCTATAGATCCCAACTCCAAAAAATTGCTTGAAGGAAAAATAACACACTTGCCTTTGAGATGCTTGCTTTGCCTATCGCCTGCCAACCACAAGCCCAGACATATACCCTTTCTTGATCGCATATACTGGTGGAAGGGGCTCCCTTCCCCTGGCTGGAAAAATTAGTTCCTGCCTATTTGCTAGGGAAATAGTTTGGGGAGCATTCCTTACCATGCCATGTTAAGGGCTGTCATTTTTCCAATTTGTTGTCCAAGGAAGAAAAATTCCTTCTTAACGAAAATAACTAAGCTAGCATAAAACTGATGCATTGGTATACTACCTAGAGTTGCTTAATGGAGAGCACTGAACCAGCACCGCTAGTAGTCCATGGAAAGCAGCGATGAGCAGTTGAGGAATGGGTGCTGCCAGATCCCTGTCTGCAGCTATAGCCGCTGCTGAACTGTTACTATTGATCAGTCAACCCTGGCAGCTTTCCACTCCCACTGTGTAAGACTGGAAAAGACTATAGTAAAAGAATGTAAGTGAAATCTTCAATGAACAGACGAGTTAAAAGAGCAGGGGATACTGTCATGATTTGCAGTCATTTTAAATTCATGTTTCTGAACTTAATTACTATAGCATATTGTACACCACTAGTGCACCATTGTCTTCCAACGTTATCATAAATGATAACATTGGATGATCAAGAGACATAATTCTATTTAGCGTATTCAATACTGTCTTCCAGCTTCACTAAGATTAAGAAATATGGGTGAGAAAACTAAGTAGCTAAAGTTAAGTGCATGTGCAACAGGAGTTAGTAATGAAAGCAGTGAATAGGCACATATGCTGAGGTTATAATCAAAAGCATATTTTTAAAATGCTCTGCCATTACCCACATACACAGAGATGATAATGGTAATCAGTTCACAGCGGTCACCAACTCAGCTCTAGGTGCTACGCTAAACCACAGGGTTATGAATTCATTTCAGATAGGGACATTGCCATTGTCACCTTAGAAGGCTAGCACGCAGCAACCCACTTTGTCTAAGGAAAGCCACTAAATACTCAAGGTACAGCAGCTCACTCTGAACAGAGCAGCAAACTAGGAGGGCACAAGCTGCGTACAGACAACTTGCTAGAAATTAAAGTGTTGGCCATGACCCTAAAGGTACATTCCACGAGTTCATCATCTTGTGCTACAAACAGAACCACAAAGGTAGCTGAGCTAGGTCCTTTCTTTATCAAACAAATAGTGAAAGTATTCTCAGGAACAGTCCCATGACTGAGCCTTGTCTTAACAACCCATGCATGATGACCTTCAAGACACGTTGCAAAGGCCTTTTAAACACAGTGCTTCAAACTTGAATGAAGCTTTTTTATTTCTACTGGACTACTTAGGGACTCCTAACTGGAAAAGAAGAGTAACATATTGCTGCACATTTGGCCGATTCAGAACAAAAAGGGAAAGAAAGTAGAGATGACATTTATGGAAGCTCATAGATTTCCACTTTCAGGTCACCAATTCAAAACACAACTATAACGGCAAGTCATAAACACCTCTATTCTAGTAAGCCAGCCTTCCAACACCACAACTGCCAAAATCTTAGATGCTGCTGTAACGACAGATGGACCAAGGATCCATTAAGCACGAATTGAGCAACTCCCTCACTCTTTCAGGTGCTTTTGTCCATGCCAACGGCTGAAAGCAAATCTGGCAACTGCACAGGAGTTTCTACTGTTTTTTCTGTCTCAATGTTCGCTAAGTGGGTGAATTTTAGCAATGCTAAATGCATGCAATGAAAACCAGAAACACATATGACTGTTCGGCAGTGAAACAGAAGCGATACCCTTATTAAACCTTTCCTTTACAAGGCGCTTGGTTTACTGTAACTTTTAAAAGCCAGGACTATGCAACGCATTAGAGTAAAAGAAGTCTTGTGGATTTGCAGTTGCGGTCGTGCACAGGATTTTATTCCGCTTCGCTTTTAAGTGAGCTCCCGTCCGAGAGGACAGGACCTTGCGTGCGTTGCAGGTAAACCCTCTTCTCCCTACCTTTTCACAACGAGTCCGTAACCAGCTCACAGCCACGGCAACTAACCTGCCACCAGTCCAAGCTCCTGGCAGAGGGTGCCCAAGCCGCCCGAGTTGCGACACCCATCCCCCGGACCGTGCCCGTCGAGGCCTGGCCGCCGGTTTCCTGACCGAGCCGCCCGCCGCCGGGCCGCCCCCGCGCCGCGGCCCGTGCCGCCACGCCGGGTAGCCTCAGGGAGGGGCCGGTGCCGCGCTGCAGGCCGGCGGCGGCGGAGGACCGGGGACCCCCTCACTGCCGCCTCACGGCCCGCGGCGGCCCGAAGGCCCCTCCTCACCCCCCACCCCCCTGGTCGGGACTCACTGTTGCTCGACTTGAGGTCCCGGTGCAGGATGGGGACGATGGCCTCATCGTGCAGGTAGAGCATGCCGCGGGCGATCTGCACCGCCCAGTTCACCAGGATGTGCGGGGGGATGCGGCGGCCCCCGCGGGCGGCCCCGGCCCCCGCCCCCGGGGCGGCAGCGGCAGCCAGGGCCCTGTTGAGGGAGCCGCCGCGGGCGAACTCCATGACGAGGCAGAGGTTGGGCTCCCGCAGGCAGACCCCGTGCAGGGCGATGATGTTGGGGTGCCTCAGCATGGAGAAGAGCTTGGCCTCCTGCCGCACGCTCTCCGCCGTGGCCGTGATGTCTTCGTCGGGGTCCTGCCGCGCCGCCTTCACGGCCACCTCGCGGCCCCGCCAGGTGGCCCGGTACACCTTCCCGAAGCCCCCCACGCCGATGATCTCCTGCAGCTCCAGGTGCTGGAAGTCGATCTCCGTCAGGCTGCCCGCGGGGTCCCCCCGCCCGCCGCCGCCGCCCCCCGCCGCCGCCCCGCCGCGGGGCTGGCGGGTCACGTAGTTGGCGGGGAAGATGCCGAGGCGGTGGCGGATCTTCCCCGCCCACCAGCCGTCGTCGCCGGACACGGCCGCGTCCTGCGACAGCACCTCCACCACGTCCCCCCGCCGCAGGCTCAGCTCGTCCTCGCCGCTCGCCTCGTAGTCGTACAGCGCCGTCCACAGCGGGCACGGACCCCCGCCGGCGGCCGCCGCCCCGGCGCCCGGCAGAGCCATGGCAGCGACCTCAGCCCCGGCGGCCGCCAGCGCCGCCGACGCGGGGGCGCCCGCCCAGCCGCATCCTCACCTGCCGCCGCCGCCGCCGCCGAGCGGGAGCCGCGGGAGGGGGAGGGGCGGGGGCGCCAGGCAGGGGAAGGGGCGGGGCCAGGGGAAGGGGCGGGGCCCGCCCGGCCCGGTCGCTGCCGCCGCCACCGCCGCCGTCGGCAGTCTCCGGCAGGTAGGGCGCAAGCGCGCGCGACGAAGGCGGGGAGGGGCGTGGCGGTGCCCCGCGACCTCCCTCCCGCCTCCGCGCCCTGCCCCCGGGGATTGGCCGCCGGCCGTCACGTGGGGCCGAGAGCTGGAGGCGAGGGAGAGGGGGGCGGTGGTGGGAGCGGGCCGGCGGGCGGGCGTGTAGGCAGGTAGGTGCCCGCGCCTGCCCTCCCACGCGCGCAGACTGGCAGGCTCCGGCCGCCGCGGGGGGCGGGGCGCCGGCGGGCGCGCGGCTGAAGAGCTCGCAACGGTCTCGCCTGGTCAGGGGAGGGGGCGGTGTAACGGCGCCGCTGGGCCCGCCTCGCCGCGGGGGGGTTGGGGCGGAAGTGGCCCGGTCTGGCCCCGCACAGAGCCTGTGGCCCCCGGGCGGGCAGCGGCGTCTCGGTGCAGGCCGCTCTCAGGCGCCCGCCCCGGCCTGCTTTGTCCCTCGGGGGCGGCAGAGCAGGTCGAGGGGTTCGTGCCGCCGCCGCCGGCAGCTTCCCCTATCCTTCGTCGTGCGGTGTTGGGACTTTACCAGAATAAAACCCAAGCAGTTTCTGAAGAAACCATGCTGCTTCAGTTCGTGTTTCCTCTTCCACCTGCCTTCACTGCTCATCGTCTCTCTCCCGTGCTCGCTGCCCTGCCCGCGCACGGACTGGAGAGGGCCCTGACTCTGCGCGGTCACACAATCCTTTCGTTAGGTTGCCTGGAAATAGCAAATGCTGTGTATGTACTATTTCTGGATAAAGATTTTCCACCTGGTTTTAGGTGGAAAAATCGTATCACTTCTGAATTACAGTAGTCGTTTCGTTGGAAGTTAGAGGGAAGTGTGTGGGCTGGGGATGTACTCTCTTCTCGTCAATGCTGTGGGAAGCGTGGTTCAACGTGGAAGGAGATGTGTTTTCATCCTCGGAGTTGATCACTTCGTGCTGTGGCACCTGTGGTTCTGGACACGGCTGCTGCCAGCAGAAGCCCTGAGGTGGATAGAAAAGGCTYGGGGAAGGCGTCAAACCTCACTGCCAGGTAGAATAACCTGGCGTGATGAATGCCTCTCAACTTCTCGCACAAAAACCCACATCCAGAGCACTGTACATCCCTACATAAACACAAAATTTGCAACTGGATATCACAGGACTAAGGTTCCAACATAAAGACAGTAATTCAAAAAAATTAAAATTACAGTATCCAAAAGTCATGAATTCTTGTTTATCACACAGTCTAAACTGTGTCTATAGTTGTACACACAAGGCAAAAATAAAATTACGCAGAAAGTGACTTACTGAACCCTTTCAGTAAGAAAGAATGCAGAACCAGCATGTCTATTGAGTCTTTTCCCATTTCCTTTAATATAAGAGAATGCCTTGCAGCTATTCAGAGAGATAATTACAAGCCTTTTCCTTATCTGCATATTTGCTTTACTATAAAAGCCATAAAGTATGTTGTAATACAAGCATTCTGCCACACAAATTCCACCTTGAACTTTATCTGTTATCTAAAGGAATCTGCAGGAACTAATTAAGTGTGGAATGTTTTGGGTCAGGCAAGGTATTGGTTGCAGTACAGTGAAAAGTTTAAATATTTATTTAAAGCTATTATTCCAAAATTTGCTCTCTGAAGTACCATTATCCACTAGCAATTGCTACACTCAGGTTATTTTTTGTTCAGTGTTTTTGCAGCACCCAGCGCTCTAGGATCCTGGTATGTAATTGCTGTTCCTAGGAGTTCTAATAATGGAAATAACATTGCAGAGAACGCTGCAAAGCGCCTGTAACTTTTCTGGTGGCACCACCTAGTGGAGTTCCCTCTGGGAAGAACAGCCTACAGCAGGCAAAGCTTTTGCCTCAGTCTGTCATGGCTTCTCTCGAGAGAAAAACGGTCGCATTTTTCATCTTTGGCACTCCTGCAACTGTAGATACGGTACTGTGCATCTATGTTGTGTCCAGAACACATATCCTGAGCTGGAAATTACAGGAACCCTTCATTCCTGCAAGTACCATGATACCAAAAAATGTTTAGTGTCAATATTATCCAAAGATGAGGAAGAGTTAAAAGATCCAAGATCCAAAGATGAGGATGAGTCAAAGATTTGAGTGATGGGCAGACAAGTCACCCTAGTGAGACCCAATGTTATATCAACTCCAATGAAGCCTTCACCACCTGGGGCCTCCAAGTAATAACCTACGTGAGTCAGAGGTCTCAAAAAACAGGAGAGAGGAGGTTTTGAAGAAGCTTTCCGTTTCCACCTTTGCTTATCCACCTCTCTTTTTTTGGAGCTGTGCATGTCAATGTTCTTATTTGCCAGTATGCATGTGGAAAACAACTTCAGTAGTTTCTGAAAAATTAACATTTTTAATTATCACACATCAGAAGTATTATTCATAGCCAGCTATTGCACTTGGTTCAATCATTAAATTTGTGTTAACAAACTTTGTCATCTTTGAAAAGAATCTGCAGAGGGTAAAAAAAAAAAATTTCCACTCAACAAGGGAGAGGTTTAGGTAAGATGCGTACACAGGAGTAGCACACAGGGCACTGCTGGGACTGCGCCTCCTGCATACAGATCAAGAGCCTTCGCTGCTTACCAAGGACACACCAAGCAAGTACCCAAGCCCCGTGGCTACAGATCCACAGACATCTGAGGGTGCCAGCGCCGCTGAAGGAAACGGTGCCATTCCTCCCCTGCTCCCAGCCTCTTGTTCATACTGCTGTGTCATCCCTCCCATCGAGCCAACACAAGCATCCAGCGTGGCCACATTGCCTGCAACATCAGGAAGTGAGCTGAGATGTGGTGCATTAGCTCACAAATACGGTTGTTTAATAGCATCTTTGGTCTCTTACGTTTGTCTAAAAAATCCATACAAGGCACACCGAAACAGCGTGTTTAGTCCATGAAACTGTAGCCACGGTCAGGAACAATTAAAGTAGGGTAAATTTGGTCAAGAAATGTGTAAGCTGCTTGGCTGCCTCCATTTCATACACGCATCCTTCACAAAACTGACCGCAATAAAAGTCTATACATGTGGAAAAGTCCCTGGAAGGGCTTGATGGGAGACATGCAATTGAAGTTCACAGCTATTTTCTGATGGCAGAGGGCGAGATGGAGGGAGTGCTGTGTGCGATCCGCTCTGGTGTTCACGGCCCAGCCTTACGCCCCTTCCTTCAGGGGTATCCCATAGGGATATGCCCCGTATCCTTATGCCCCCACCCTTTGCTGCCTTTGGCCTCCCCTGCTCAAGCTTCCACTTGGCTCCATCCTCCATTTCAGCTCCACTCCCCCCTGCTTCGCACACTCATGCTTCCCCCACCGCTCACATACCTCTTGACTCTGCTAATTTGAGGTCAGCTGCCATGAAATTCTTTAACGCAAGGCAGACTCTGTTTTACCCTAAACTCATTCTTGAAAGAAACCAAATGTTTTTTAAAGAATTTTCTCACCTGCCTGCCCAAAATACAGCTCAAAACAACACAGAAAGGTCAACACTGAAGTTGGGCAGAGCTCAAAGCTCAGAAACTCGTGATGTATCAGGCAGAATTAACAACTGGCAATGAAAACAAGGCGGTGGGGGATGCGACCGATGCGGAGGGCTGGCTGACGCCGGAGCTGCCCCTTTGCCGCGCATTTTTTGCACCTGTGAGCCAACCTCGCGGCCGCCCAGGGCGGGACGCCGCGGTGACGGACGCCTCCGCGCCAGAACTGCGCCCCCCACCCCCGCC
>JAYKAV010002788.1:2396623-2570489 GCA_035582835.1 Phoebastria nigripes
CCAAAAAAAAAGGCATATTGAGTTTTGCATGAGGCTTTTGTGTCTAAAGGTTAACGGGGTAAGTACGCTGGGCGTGTTAGTCTGGGGCCTCGCCTCTTAGCCCTGCTGAAGCTGTCGGGTCGGGTTGCTTAGGAAGGGGTGCGATGCTGGCCTCTGCAAATGCTGAATGACCGTGGGGGCGTTTGTTCAAAAAATCTCTTTTAGAGGCATTTTTTTTTTTCCAAGTCTGATGAGAAGGGTAAATAAATGGAAAAATCCAAATATCACGTAATTAATATGCCTTGCTGAATGTCACTGGTGAGTCACACGGCTTTTTGTGACATGCAGCTCCCTTTGTGCTGAAATTTAAACATTGCAAATAAATAATTTTAATAACTAGAATTTGTTTGCCAGACTTTAAAATTATTTTCCTTGAAAACTTGAACCTTTTGCTCTATTTTTGTGTGTTTTCCTACTGTGTGAGAAAAGCTTGAGAGTATAGTTTGCTGGATCATTGCATCTATTCATTGGTGTGTTCTTCAGTGATTGTAGCTTAATATTGCTTCCATTGGAAACAATTTCCATGCCTTTGGTTCTCACAGTGACTCAACTAAATTCTTAACTAAGTTCTGTAGAATTTTTTTGTTGTTGTTGTTGGATAAAATTTCTAAATAGGTCTCTTCACCCTACATGGTCAGATATTGGCCTGATTTTCAAAAGCAAAGAGCATTCACGAATCCCTCTGCAATCCCAGTGAAAAGCAAACCTTGTATTTTTAAAAATCAATTGGTATTCTGTATTTWGTGGCATGGATTGCAGTAAATTCCTGTAAGCATGGCTCATGCAGTTAATGAACCAAGATAACAATATGCTTTCTTCTGATTGATAGGGTCTGTTTCCTATGCAAACCAGCAAGAGTCTTACATTGTAGGATTGACTGTCAAAGTGGTATGTGTGATTAAAAAGAAAAAAAAAGTAAAGGTTAACTTTTTTCCAGTTGATGTAAGTATGTATCTGAAAGAATACGTATTTCCTTGTGGGAAACTTCTGAACTAATAGCATGGAAGAAGACATGCAGAGTTGTGCAAAAGAACACTGGATACAAAGATTGTAGGTCAGAGCTAAGGTAAAAAAGGATGTTATTTAATCTGGTTAAATGCAGGACTTGTGTTCTTGAGCTAATATATTGCAATGGGAATTCTTTATCCTTGATAAGAATAATGCGTTTATTGTTCTGGCTGCTTGAGAGTAATGATGTTCTTAAGTATCTGGTTTTTTGCTTTTAAGTGGTTGGGCTTTGTAAACTTTGTGCGAGACATATATTCTTGCCACTTAGAAACTTGAACGTGCTTTCTAACTAAAGGTTTTCTTTGGGGAATTTTATTTATAATATTATATTCAGTAATGTTTGGGGTGATATTTATGTTACACACTTGACACCAATAGTTTTGGATTCAGCTAAAGCAGTCACTGACACTTCTTGAAATGGCAAAGTCAAAACAAATCAGAGTACTACTTTTTAAAATTTTCCTTTGCTTGGGATAATCTTAATCACACTTTTGTCAAAGTCAGAAAGTCTCTGAAACAGTTTGATTTGAATGAAATGGCAAAACTCACCCAGCTGTTTTTAGATTTTTCACACTGGCTCAGCAGAGACGTGCCGACAGTAGCATCGGGAAGCTTATAGTATCAAGGGGAAGCTTATAGTATCAAGTTGTTTCGTGTGGATCGAGGATTTCATTCTCTAGCTTTGTCAGCATAGCTTACTTTGGTACTAATGGTTCCGTTATTAGCTTCCCCACCCCTGAAAATGCAGATCTGTGTTTCCATCTGTGAGAGACTGAACTGTAGAACATTTGTCTCAAGGATTGCTTGTCTAAGCGAGAAATCCTCTGGCTGCTGAATAACGGCTACAAGGCCACAGAGACCTCTGGTTTGTGAGAAACATCCTGCCGAGTCGTGCGCCTTGGAGTCACGCGACAGTCGCGTGGAGAGTGGGGCTGGGGTCGCGTGAAGCGCGTGCGCATGTGCAGGAATGCGGAGACGTGCAAGTACGTGTCGTCGGCATGGAAACTGCAGCCCTTCAATGAGAATAAAAAGGACTGCCAAGACAAGCCCTGGCGCGATCGCCCACCGCCGAAGCACTGAGAGGCTTGGACCCCCGGGATGCCGCGGATCCATGGTGGTGACTATTCTTGCAACTCTATCCCGAATGCTTGCTTRACTTCTGTCTTTTTATTCTATTCTATCCTATCGCTRCTAATTTTYTACTTTTTGATAATAAAAGCTGTYTTGGGTATACGGCATTTGACCTCGTTTGTGTCTTAATCTCACTCTTGGGATCATATCGAAACCTCGCCCCGACATTGGATCGGGACATTAAAATTGGCATCACGGACAGGATCCCTGGAGACAAGAGTGCTGTATGATTTCCCAAATACGTGAGACCTCTCAGGAAAGTAAGGGGTGCAGGTCTGTGTTTGAAACTTACGTGCTGCCTTCCTGAGACGACCGCTTCCCCGTTTTATATAAGATGAGTGATACTAAAACTGCCCCTTTGGGGAGAGGAGGTTTGTTTGAATCCTTAGAAAAACATAATGCACGACCCTCTGTGCCTGGGGTAGGCTGGGCTCAGGGGAATTGGTACAATTTGCAGTGTGTGGTTGATCGAATGAGTGCTTTGCAAAAGGATGCGAGAGTAAGATCAGGAAGGGGAAAATCAATTGTTTGTGCTGTTCTCGGTGCCAGTTTGGCCGCTGCTGTAGAGGCTAGGGAACGTTGTTGCATTGCGGAATCCCAAATTGTTGAATCTCTACAAAACCTCGTTCGGTCSCTTCAGGGACAAGTGGCGGAATTAAAAGAACAGCTTGAAGAAGAGAGAGACCAGGTGAAACATCTGCAGACTGCTTTTAAGGAGCAACTCCTTGTGGGCAATGCCCACGAGGAAATATCCCCAAAATCAGAAACTGGTTACCCTTTTGACGACTTGCAGGCAGCGAGAGAAAGAGTAGAGAAATTAGATCTGCCCTTGGTTAAGACCGAGTATATTTACGATGATGATCAGGATCAGTCCCCCTAGGTCACAACCAAGGAAGTCCCCTATACCGCCACTGAGTTGGCGAAGTTAAAAAAGAATTTTGGCTGAACCCCTAGGGAGTCGGAGACGGAGTATGTGTGGAGAACATTGTTATCGGGAGGGGATCAGATTTTGTTGAGTGAAAAGGAGGYGGACGGGTATTGGGGACCGGGAGTATTTTTAACTACTGGGAATCATCGCGCCCCTTGGTCTTTAACCCAGTGCGCAGCCTATTGGGCAGGGGGTTTGAACCCCTTGGAGAGGGGGGATCCCCTCGCAGTTACGGGGACTGTTGATCAATTGGTGGAAAGTGTGCAGAAGGCAGTTTGTTTGCAGATGATGTATGATTGAAAGTTGGAGCCTAGGCAGGAGTCCCTGATGATGATGCTGGTAGACCCCGAACAAATGACTCCCCTTATAAGGGGACTCCCCGATTCCTTAAAGCTGATTGCTATACAATTACAGGGGAAAATACAGGCAATACCTCAAGGCGAAAGAGTTGCAGCTGCTTTAGAAGGACTTACGCCCGATCGGTACCGCTGGCCCCCGGATAGGAAAATGTGGACTTGGGGGGAGGTAGCCCAAGAATTGGTCAATTACGGGTGCAAGCATGGCCCCGTTAACCTTCCAGCCACTAAAACAAACTCTAGGGGCCRGAGGCGAGCTGAAGTAAAAATGGTTCCGTGCCCTGGGGGTGATAGAAGAACACCCCTTGCTAAACCACCCGGAAGGAGGGAGATCCCAAATAAGCGCAATAGCCTGTGGACAAAGGGATGGCAAAAGGGCATCCCGCATGACTTAATGGACGGATTGCCAACAGACAAGTTAGAAAAACTGGTGTCAGGATGGCCCGACAAACCGACAGATAAGGAGACGGGTTCCAAAAAAACCACCACCCCTTGTGTGCCCTCTTTAATTGACTTATCAGAGACAAATGTTCCCTGAAATTCAGCAGGAAACTACATTCTTCACCCTCTGATGGTGAGCGGGGGGGCGAAGGTTGGATATATATTAGACAGCTCACTGAAAACGGCTGGGGTGATCTACTAATTACAGGCGTTGTGGGGCCGAAACAAGTCCTGGTCACATTTTTGGTAGATACTGGGGCTCAAATTTCAGCTATTAAAACGAAAGATGCCACCAACTGCGGGGTTAAACTTTCTAAACACAGGCTGTTTGTAGCAGATGCATTTGGCAACGTTCAACCACAGGCGTTAGCAATGGTCAGCCTATGATTGCCAGGAGAAGATATTGCCACCACGGTAGCAATGGTTGTGGGAAAATTTCCACTCAACCTCCTGGGACTTGATGTTCTAAAAGGGAGGACCTGGATTGATAATCAAGGGAGACAGTGGTCGTTTGGCTCTCCAACAATAGATATTCAGCTGCTACAAACCRCGCTACCACTTCCCCCTTCGAAGCTTACAAATGTTAAGCCTTACCCGATACCCTTGGGGGCCAGAGAGGGAATAACGCCTGTGTTAGAGAACTTAAAAGGACAGGGCATAGTTGTTCCGATCCACTCCCCTTTTAACTCCCCAGTGTGGCCAGTACGAAAACCCAATGGCAAGTGGAGGCTGACCATAGATTATTGTAGACTTAATGCAAATACCGGCCCATTGACAGCCGCAGTACCGAATATTGCTAAGCTTATAGCCACAATCCAGGAACCAGTCTACCCAATCATGGCGACGGTGGATGTTAAGGACATGGTTTTTATGGTCCCCCGACAACCTGAGGACCAAGACCGTTTTGCTTTTACTTGGGAAGGTCAGCAATTCACTTTCACCTGACTCCCACAGGGATATAAGCAGTCTCCCACATTGGCCCATCATGCGTTGGCACAGGAGTTAGAAGCAGTTCAGATAGGGAAGGGGGTTAGCATCTACCAGTATATTGATGATATTCTTGTGGGAGGGAATGAGGTAGAAAGGGTTCAGACAACTCAGGATAATATAATTTCCCATCTGGAAAATTTGGGGCTGAAGATTCCACTTGAGAAAATACAAACACTCTCGAGTGAAGTAAAGTTTTTAGGGATTTGGTGGATGGGAGGAATGACATGCATTCCGCCGGACACTCTTTCCTCGTTATATCAGATTAAGATGCCAGAGTCAAAAAAGGATTTGCAACACGGTTTAGGGTTACTCGTGTTTTGGAGAAAACATACTCCTGGTTTTTCAATTATTGTAAGACCCCTGTATGATTTGTTGCAAAAGGGGGCCCAGTGGGAATGCGCTGAGCCCCATGAGGAGGCATTGCAGTTGCTGGTATTTGAAGCAACTGCCCATCAAGCCCTTGGTCCCATTCACCCTACAGACCCTGTCCATATTGAATGGGGATTTGCTAAGACCAGGCTATCAATACATTTATGGCAAAAGGGCCCTGAAGGACCCACTCGACCCATTGGGCGCTATTCTCGCAGTTTTAAAGATGCCGAGAAGAGATACATGGCTTGGGAAAAGGATTTGTTTGTAGTCAGTCTAGCCTTGAGAGAGGCTGAAYGGACTATTCGACAACAACCAATAGTGCTCAGAGGCCCATTTAAGGTAATTAAAACAGTTTTGGCAGGAACTCCGTCCCTTGACGGGGTGGCCCAGAGAGCCTCTGTGCGGAAATGGTATGTCCAGATAGAACATTATTGCGACATTCTCACGGTATCCGAGGGGGCCACAAAGATGTTGACCATTCAAGGGGAGACGGGCCCAGATAGGGAGATGAGTGAACTCCCTCCAGTAATACAAGTGGCCGCTCCATTTTCCGTGCAGTTGCAGAACGTTTGGTTTACCAATGCTTCTTCCAAGCGGGAAGGAAAAACCTGGAAATATCGAGCCATGGCACTCCATGTAGACATTAATGAACAAATAATTACTGAAGGGGAAGGTAGTGCTCAAGTAGGGGAACTAATTGCAGTATGGAGTGTTTTTCAACATGAGGCCCAATCTGCTTCTTCTGCCTATATTTATACTGATTCCTACACTGTGTTTAAAGGCTGCACCGAATGGCTTCGGTTTTGGGAACAGAACGGGTGGGAGGTCAGTAGGATAGGTATGGCAGAAGGAGAAATGGCAAGATATTCTGACTATTGCTAGGCAAGGAAAATTTGCAGTGGGTTGGGTGGCTTCCCACCAACAAGATGGTACTCCTGTGAGCCAGTGGAACGGCAAAGCTGACGAGCTAGGCCGACTGGCTCCCCTGCAGAACACTCAAATAGCAGAAGATTGGGAACGGTTGCTAGAATGGCTACATGTAAAAAGGAAACACTCAGGGGCCAAGGACCTCTATTGCAAGGTCCAAGCCCAAGGTTGGCCAGTTACCAGGGAAGAATGTAAGACTTGCGTGTCCGCTTGCGGACAATGTCGTACCCGCTTAGAAAGACACCCTCCTGGAGGGTGACCCCCTGCACTTGAGGGAGGGGAAAGGGCTGTGGGAGGCCTGGCAGGTGGACTACATCGGCGCTTTCTGGAAATCAGAAGGAAAGCATTATGCGTTGGTTGGGGTAGAGATAGTGTTGGGGCTGGTCCAAGCCAAAGCATTTGCCAGAGCAACAGGGGAAAACATGGTGAAAGCTCTGAAGGGGTGGTTTGGCACCTTCCCCAAACCTCAGTCAATTCAATCAGATAATGGTTCCCACTTTACTGCCAGAATAGTCCAAGATTGGGCAGTTTAGGAGGGAATTTCGTGGGTATACCATACTCCGTATCACCCGCAGGCAAATGGGATTGTGGAAAGAACAAATGGCTTATTGAAGTGCTTCCTCAAACCGCACAAGTCAGGATGGGCCAAACGGCTGTGGGATGTGGTGACTAGTGTCAACAGTCGTTGGGGCATGAATGGATGCCCGAAAACTACTGCATTTTGTCCGAAGGCCCCAAACATTATACCAGCCCCATACGGCCCGGATCGTCCTAAAAATCCGTCGCATTTTCCGGGCCAACCAGTTTTGGTTGAACTCCGCACTGTGGGAGCCGTACCCCTGGTACTGGAAACCCCAGTGAATAAGTATGCCTGGAAGGCAAAAKATGCTCACGGGAAGGAACATAAGATTAACACGAGGTGGATTATTCCATCTTTCTAACGATAACCTGCCTCCGGTTCCTTAAAACGAACCGAGTTTGCTTTCTTTTCTTTTTCAGGTGGAGACTCCGAAGCCAGCCGGAACGAATACATGAAGCTGCTGATTGCCTGCGTGGTTTTGTCGGTGATTTCTTTGTTAATATTCATAGGGTGTCTGATATACCATCATAAATGATGTTTTGGTCAACTATTATAACCATCTTTAGTATCTGGGGAAGCTCCTGCTCCCCCCTTTCTGACTCGTCGTGGCAAAATGAATTTATTGTTTTAGGTCAACAAGTGGCTAACACCTTTAATCTCACCAACTGTTGGGTATGTGGAGGGCCATTTGGTCTAGAAAAATGGCCATGGACCTCCGTCCCCCTTTCTTCTGAATGGCTGGTGAGCAACTACAGCGAAGTCAGAAACAATACCTATTGGGAGGAAGATACCCCATCGCCCTGGCTGTTATGATACCCGGCTCGAGGTGATTATTGTCTAAGCCAGACACAGGAGGGCGGTATATTTTGGGGAATAGCAGTTGTATGTGGACCTATACGTATGGAAACCATTGCCTCACTGAATTCTCACCATCCAGATGGTGGCAGGGATGGGCCTGGGTGAATGAGACTGGGCACCGGACACTATTCTCTTCCTTTTGGTCTCCAGTCAATTACACAAAAGTATACCTCGCCGGTGTCACTGACAACTATACCTTGCCCTATAACACCAGCATTAAATGCAATTGGAAAAATAGTACTGGTGCCTGGTTGTGTGTTAGACCTAACTTGCAACAAAACTAAAAATCTGCTTCACCCCCTAGGAGTAGGTAATACCACATATTTCCAAATACCACGGACTGCTACAGGCACATTTGAAAATGGCACCTGGGCACTGAAAGGTCATTATTGGATCTGTGGACATCACGCWTACAAGCAATTGCCCAAAAATTGGACTGGGGTGTGTTATGTGGGGCTAATTCRCCCCTTGTTCTTTTTGCTCCTGGAGGAGGATGAAGGTGACAGATTGGGTGTTGAGTTATATGATGATCTCAATCGATACCGGCGGTCCATTGATACCTCTATAGCGGGTGGAAGTAGTCAAACTTGGGGCAAAGACGGGTGGACTCCTCAACGTATCATACAACATTATGGACCTGCCACCTGGAACCCCAACGAGTGGGTTAGCAGTGCTTGAGAACCTGTCTATAATTTAAATCGCATTATTCAGTTGCAAGCCATTCTAGAGCTTATTACTAACGAGACGGCCCGTGCCCTGGATCTATTAGCAGACCAGGCCACACAAATGCAAACAGCGATATTCCAGCATCGCATGGTTCTCGATTACCTGCTAGCTGAAGAAGGGGGTGTTTGTGGTAAACTAAATGATTCCAACTGTTGCTTAAAAATTGATGACAGCGGTAAAATTGTTAAACAAATTACCGCCAGAATACGAAAACTGGCCCATGTTCCCGTGCAGACATGGGAAGGCTGGGACATTGACTTGTTTTCCTGGCTCCCAGGCAGSCCATGGGTTAAGCAAGTTTTATTTTATTTGCTATGTGGTTTTGTCATGTTGTTGTTTTTACCATGTATCATTCCGTGCTTTATACAGTTGATTCAACGTGTTGTAACCAATATGCAATTTGTAACCACCGTTTCACCTGACGGTGTTAAGCAAATTCGCGCTGTGCGTCGAACCACGCCGTCAGTAGTGCGGATTGTATGAAATGCTCTTTTCTGGCCTTTTCGACATAACTATCTTTTCTCAAAACCGCCATGGGTCCTGAAGCAATCTTTGAGCCACGGGGTGGTGTGAGAGACTGAACTGTGGAACATTTGTCTCAAGGATTGCTTGTCTAAGCGAGAAATCCTCTGGCTGCTGAATAACGGCTACAAGGCCACAGAGACCTCTGGTTTGTGAGAAACATCCTGCCGAGTCGTGCGCCTTGGAGTCACGCGACAGTCGCGTGGAGAGYGGGGCTGGGGTCGCGTGAAGCGCGTGCGCATGTGCAGGAATGCGGAGACGTGCAAGTACGTGTCGTCGGCATGGAAACTGCAGCCCTTCAATGAGAATAAAAAGGACTGCCAAGACAAGCCCTGGCGCGATCGCCCACCGCCGAAGCACTGAGAGGCTTGGACCCCCGGGACGCCTCGGATCCATGGTGGTGACTATTCTTGCAAGTCTATCCCGAATGCTTGCTTGACTTCTGTCTTTTTATTCTATTCTATCCTATCGCTGCTAATTTTTTACTTTTTGATAATAAAAGCTGTTTTGGGTATACGGCATTTGTCCTCGTTTGTGTCTTAATCTCGCTCTTGGGATCATATCGAAACCTCCCCCTGACATTGGATCGGGACACCATCTCTTCCTTTTTTCTCATTTATCCTTTGTAGTAGTACATATACAATTAAAAATGTACATTGGATATTATTTGGAGCATCATTGCTGTTAAAATCAACTTTCAAAATTGTAATGAGATCTCTTCTAACTTTGCCATGTCAACTCTCATAACAGATTAAGAATTAAAGTTATCTTATTCCACCAAACAGTCCAGGGTTCCCAGGTGTTTTGTGCATGAAAATAGCGGTAATTGTTATACAAAGCCACTGGGCTGAATTCAGCCCCAGTGAAACAGCAGTGATGCAGAGATGCAACTTTGGGAATGCTTGTACTATAGCTTATTTTACAAGCCACAAGAGAATGTGCATCCACGTTTCGGTGAGTCCCCAGAATGGCTTAGTGAGTGTTTCTTCTGCCTTTTGTTGGACAGGAAGCCCTTGAACTTACAGGGTTGTTACTTCTTACACATTAGATCTTCAAATCATGCTGTGATAGAAGTACAACGTGGCAGTATAAGGGTGTGGGCACATAAATTACTCAGAGGTAAACTGTAATAAAACTTGTAGTGTGTCAGCTGCTTCCAGTCCCATGTGGCCACACTTTACCCCACTTTATCTCTCTGTAAAAGTAAGGATACATATACCTCCACAAAAGAGAGGTAAGCTACACTGTACTTACTCTATTTATTGCGTGGTAGGATGCACACTTACAACTGAGCGTACACCCCTGGAATTTTATTTGCTACCTGTTTTCCCATGTTTTATACTGTGTGATGGACATCTCTTAGTTATTAATTCAGCTAAATTAACATCAAAATATTTATCTTTGGCTCCAATATTGTATCATCTCCCACTCATACCTCTGCAATCCTGATGGTAGTGGCTGACTGCATATTTATTTGGTAGTTCCCTCATGTGTGTTCTGTAGCACACCAAGGCCCAGGTGCAGTACCCTCTTGCTTTAGATGCCTCAGGTGCTCAAGCATCAGGTGGGATACATCTGGGTCTAATCAACTTTAATCATTCAGTCCAATTTACAAGGTGGGGTATTTTGTTCAAAGGTTACACACCTTTATATTAGGAAGTACATACCTCAGTCACCTCTGCCTTTGTGCTACTCAAATAATGTTAGTAGACATGTGAAGAAGAATTTGGCCATTCCTCTGGGAGCAATCGCTGGGCGGGCAGAATCCCCAGGCAAAGGCCCTCCCTACATGGGCAGGTCAACTCTGTTGCATTTGCAGTAGTAAGTCAGGCCACATTTGGAACATGCCAGCCTGCGTTTCTGCCTGTGACTCCACGCTGTTCTGGTGTGGGGTATAACAACGGAAGCTACTGGAAAACAAAAAGCACATTCTGGTAGAGTTTTTAATTGGGCAAGAGCAAAGAAAGCTAGAGCTACAGCTTCCACAGAAACCTGTGGGATGTCATGAAGCCTGCTTTCTAATGAATTTGTATTTGTGGATGGTTTTTTTCCTAGCTTCCAATAAGATGTCAGCTCAATTGAAGCTTTTCCTGTCACTGGGGCGGCATTCAAAAGGTCAGAGAGCTGTGTGGGTTCCTCTTGTTAGCGCAGGAGGTGTGCTGCTGTGACCTTGTCCCAGTGGGTTGTATTCTCTCAAAGTTAGTTGAAAGTAGCCAAAGAATTAAAAAGTTATTCAGCAGAGGGGATGGAGAGAGATGATGAATACACAGACACATGGTGTGATTATAAAACCYCGTTTCCATAGGAAACCAGGCTAATTATAACTATAGTGCATCAAAAGTAAATCTATCATATAATTCCTCAGTGGTCTACAACTTAATTCCTCCTTAACTCAAACAGATTTGATAGCTTTCACCTATCCGTACCTGGGAACACCAACTGCAGTCATATGACACTTGTACCCTTATGCAAGAGGCCTGATTCAGAAAATCGAGGGCTTTCCATTCTCAGCTTCATCTTTCTCCTAATTCCTCATGTGGGCAGGGAGCAAGCTGCTGGCTTGTACTACTTAGCTTGCCCCAGGATTCAGAATATTAAGGATGCACTGGCCTTATTATACATAGGCAGGCYTGGGACATACATAGGCTATACATAGGCACAGCACATACGTGGGGGGAAGTGCTGTATACCTTGGGCAGATGGGCAGGGAAACCACAGGCAGGCGCAGGGTGCGGTTCCGGTAGGTCTGGTCAGAAGGCAGGGATGAGGACATGCAGCACTCAGCATTTGCTAAAACTGGCCCTCTCTTCCACTTAGAAATCTCGGAGCTTCCTTTGATTCTCTCTTGTAGCGTGCTCTATGCATGCACAGACTGCACTACTGGAAGTCTATTTTTGTTGTGTCCTCTTGACATTATTCATATAATATTTATTAAGCTTTATGAATGTCACCTATAGAGCACCTCTTTTCTAGTGGCTCATTCTGAGCTGTTACTTAATAACGAGCGGTCCGCCTGKGCTTTTTAGTGTATAGTTGAAGAGATTCCATGGAAAGTGAACAAATCTCCCTTTTAAACAAATCATTACAGATAACTGGCTATCGTTCTTTGTGAAATTAAGCAATTTTTAACTTGTGTTTTGCAAATACATTAGTCATAAAACACAAATTCTTCAATGTTATCCACCGAACCTTATACCCTGAGAGCATAGCCTTGCAAACTGATCCTCTTTCTGGCTTGGATTCACTAAATAACTGAAGGGTATGCTTAGTTTCGGTATGTACGTAGTACCACGAAGTACTCTTAACAGACTAAGC
Organism: Phoebastria nigripes; assembly: GCA_035582835.1. Classification (NCBI taxonomy): domain Eukaryota; kingdom Metazoa; phylum Chordata; class Aves; order Procellariiformes; family Diomedeidae; genus Phoebastria; species Phoebastria nigripes. The sequence goes on from JAYKAV010002788.1 coordinate 2,408,817, forward strand.
CTCAACTTGTAGAAAGTAATGTCTTTCTTATGAGGGRTCATTAGTAGTACCTACGTGCTAAGTAGCTTCTCCACTTTTGTGCAATAGATTCTTTGTGTATGAATCAGAATAGTCATAAAAAGGGATTTGCCTGAAAGTTTTCACATGTACATATTGAAGGTATGAAGTCTCACTAAGCCAAAAGCAGCAGCAGAATAGCAACCCGCTTGCTTGTAATAACACAGAAATGATTCAACATATTCATTTCAACATCAAGATAAATGCAGTGACTTGTTCTAGAGATGAAGTAARTGTGCCTCGTTCCCTTCACCTGTGTGGTCAGTGTGGTTTTTTTATGAATCTGAGAAGATTTCTAATCTTTTACATCCAAATGCTCCTTGACCTGCAATGCTGATACTCAGAATGATAGATTTAGGCCCAAAGTAAAGACCATTCTTAAAAATAAACTTCAGTAGACTTTTAGCAAATCCTGAGCATTGAAAATCTTCCTTTCCCCCCACCCCCTGCCGCCCTGCTACAAATTGTGCAGGGATATAGTAATGAAAAACAAAAACCTGAGAAGATATTAAACTCRTTGTGAGATGGCAACTGCGTGACAACAATACATAAGGGCGTTCCATGACTATAATGATAAAGGCTTTGGCCGTTCCATTATAACGGCAAGTGTCCATTGCTATGATTTGCCCTTTACTGTAAGGAAATATTTACATATAAAAATGTTGTTGGTATGTCATGTCTGTGAAAGAACTTTACAGACTATAGTTGAACTGTAATTAATTTTAATGACTAAGAAATATGGTGCTCATCACAGATCACAGACAGCTGCAAATTAACAATTATGAACTTTAGAAAAAGAATTCAAAGAGGCTGCCTCTCCAAATGCATTTTATTCATTTGTTTTGACTAGTCCYGATTAATTATTTAAAATTCTTCAGTGGTAAAGACACTTGGGAACATGTTGTGAAGTGTTAGAAAAAGGAGATCAAACTACAACGTTTTACTGTTAAATCATATCCAAGAAGCAGGGTAAGATGACAGAATTTTTCAAAAGGGTTTTTTTTGTAGATAACTAATGTTTCATTTTGTGTCTGTATTTTTATAAGTTCATAGTTTAGGAAAGGCTGCAGCTGCATTATCCTGGGAATGCAGTATTTTAAGAGCATTTACAATGTTTGTGAATTGTGAGATTTTACTGATTTTGTTAAGAAATAAATAATATCCGCAGCTAATCAAAAGAAGAATAAATCTTGTAAAATGGTTTGAAATTTGAACAAATTCTTAGACTTTTTTTGTGAGCAGAACTCGAGTATACTGTATGAAGATGTACTACTTCTTGTGGTTGCAAAACTCAGTAGAGGTACAAATAATAGACAATAAGGAATAAAGAGTTTGAAAATTACTTTAAAAATTTTAGTAGCATCTTCTCAAAATAAACTGTTATGATTATGTCTTTATTATTTCTTTCTGTAGGCTTTTCCAGCAAATGCYGTTACAGTTTTTGTGTACTGCAGCTCGGTGACAGTGTTCTTCACAGTAATAAAGGTGATCAGTTACCGTCTGCACCTTATGTTTGATAAAGGCGAAGTAATTCAACAAAAGATCTCAAGAAAAAATGGAAGGCAATGTAAAGATACAGAGGTCCCAAAAGGAAACACAGTTCAGCCCTCAAATCGTAGGTAAGGTTTTCATTGCACATTGCTGGTACATTCTGTAAAATGGATGAGTTTGCACCACAGTCCTGCATGGCAGAAATGCCTGTTGACTGTAGGAAAACTCCTTACAGCTGTGTGAGGAATGGCACTTTTAAAAACCTGCTTGGTGCTTTTATTTTCGGTGGCCGCAGCATGCTTGTGGTGAAGCAGGCAGAGCTGCACCTGATTCAGAGGGTGGGGCAGCAGCTGGGCAGATGAAGGCAGTAGGAAGAGACCTGTCTGGGAGATGCTGAAAGATCCTGGAGAAAACCTGGGAGAAGTTTCCTGGGGAAGCCTTAAATGCTTGCTCTTTCCTCTTCCTGCTGTGCTTACCTGCCGGGAAGAGGAGAGAAAGTGGCACACACCCGTTGGCAAAGAAAATGCTTTAATATCATGGCTTTGAAAGCCTGAGCTCACGTTGCCTTTGTGTGCTTACAGGACTAAGCCACAACTGCTTTTATTTCTCAGGGGCATTTGGGAGGTATTTGCAGCCTCTCTACTGAGAAGCCAAGTACTATGTCTTTGCTGCAAATAAACAATCAAAGTCAATAAGGCTGCTTCCAGGTTGAGATGGTATTAAAAGTAAAAATAGTATTGGGCTAAAGACTAGTACTGACCTAGTACTGACTTTTTCCGGATTTATCTACGTGTAGAATATTCCACTGTAAACTTTTCTGAATAAATGGAGACCTCTCTTGCTGGTTTTTCAAGCTTGAGTCATATGAACAAATGAAGCTGGCAAGCGGCCTCCARTGTTCCCAAGCGTTATGACAGATGTGAAAAATGCTGAAACAAGGTACATCCAATAGTGACAGCAGCATAGAAATGTCCAAACAAAGCTTAAACCGAGTAGGTTCGTTGACAACCAGTCAAGCTTCCACAGAGACCTCTGCATAAAAGAACTTACTTTGCGTATTTTTTGGTGCATTTGCAGTCGCTACTGCTAGCTCTGTGCAAGCTAAGTAGTATCACGATTGTTTGTGTACCTCTGTGCTACTGCTCTTCTGTGTCTTTACACGTGCACGTCTGTGCTACACTCCTGGCAGTGACGCTGCTGGGAGTGTCAAGGTCTGCCTGCATCAAGACTCTTCTGAGAAATGCCTCTTACATGTGTCACTAACCATACGAGGTTTTTATTTTAGATTGGGTGATGCCTTTCAGGCTCTATTTCTCTTTAGTTCTCGCCAGCCCACAAAGCTGTTTCCTATTTACAGATGTCTGATACAGTAATTTAAGAGGCTCATCAGTTGTTCTAGGCTGGTTGAAATTCAAACAGAACCTCAGTGTTTTCCTGTTCACTGGCTAATGCAATTAATGCAAACTTTCGTTATCCTGCCTTTATTTTGTCTAAGAAGTAGAGGTAGAATCACTTAAAATTTGCATGTTGAATCATGTAACTATTCCTCCTAGGAGGTCCYAGGCACAACGGTCCATTATTTAGTACTTGATCAGAAAATAAAGAACTTGGTATTTTGACTAGATGGATGACAGAAGTTTTTAAACAGGCCCTGGTAGTTGGCGGGTTGGTTGAACAAGTTTTTGAAGCCAGCTAACTACCAAAAAAATTGTGGAAAGGTGACTGAGACCCCCAGGTGAATAATTTTATAGCTTATATACAGCTGTAGGGTTTTAAAAATAAGTTTCTGGAGAAAAAAAACCACCTCACAAACAAACAAAAAAGCCCAAACCCACACTTTTTGACATTTCACTGTAGCGTCGATTTTTTTTTTTCAACTGAATTTTTGTTGTATTATACCCAAGAAAGAGAACATGTGTTGGTTCTCATTAGTAAACCTTGTCCAAAAATACTTGCTTATGTCCATGGCAAAGCTAGCAGAAAATATGTGTAAAAAGAGTTAGTGGATAGTTGAATGCATCCACAAAGGAAGTGATCAACAAGTTGCCTATAACATATGAAATTAGTAATGGATATATGTTTGCCTTGGCTAAAACCAGAGGAACAACTTTATTTTGTGGTCTAATGATTATATTAAAACACATTATGTATTGCATTTCAAATAGTTGTTTGATGGGAGGTTTGTAAATAAACAGGCAGTTAGATAATATGTACACAAGGGTACAGTCAAAGGACGTAAAAAGCAAAAATTGTGAAAGGACTAGCGTTTGACTGTTACATGTTCAATGAGAAGCCCCAAACAGCCTTTTGTGCCAATAAATCCGTGTGCCTGTCAGGCAGGCTAAATGACGTTATATACACATAGGGAGTTTGAAGAGTTGTCATTTTCATAGCAATGCTCTACTTCCTAAGACACCAGAATCATTTTATATTGAGGGATTTTTTATTTATTTATTTTTAGCAAGTTGTCTTGGAGAGGAAGGAGGTGCAGAAAGGGGTTACAGTATTTTTCAGCCCTGTGCTTTTAGCACTGGAGGGGAAAAATGTGCTGTCACTTCATTGTGCTGTGCTACTTCTTCCTATTCTGTTGTTATTCCTCAGCTTCTTCCCAAAACTCACTGTGATCCTCTGTGGTAAGAAGCATTGCTTTATTTTTCGTTTGCTTCCTTTTCAGCAATAACACCGGGGATAATGGTGTCATCAGTGAGACCAACCAAAATGACTCTACCCAAACAATTCACGACAGTTCAAGGGTACAGGCTCTGCACTCACAGACCTCACCTGGAGTAAGGGTTAGTATGCGGTTTTCTGTAATAGTGTCTTCACTTCGTGCAGCCCACAGCTTACCACACGGAGTTTTGCATTGCCAGGCGCTGACCACTTGAAGCGTAGGTCTGCCCTGAGGAGGAAGGGTCATTCCGTGGGTCTACTAGGTATACCACTGCTGTTGGTCAGCCTTGTCCTAAAGGTTTGGGTTTGCAAAGCTGAAGCTGGTATACATAATTCTGCACTTCTTAGGAGGGGTCTGTCTGCTCTATAGATACCAAATGGCCTTTGTAAATCTTGCCAAGAGCAACTAGTTTTTGTGACTGCTTTGAGAGAAGGGAGAGGCTAATGCAATCAGAGCAGCCTCCCATTGCCTCAGAAGGGATCTGCTCCTGGAGCATTAGTAATTTGATTTTGTGTAACTAGATCTATGCTTATGAAATGAACCCAACACATCTCTTGAGTATTTAAACAAAGCATAAAAAACATTATTTAAATCTAGGAGATGTCTACATGAGGTTAAAAATACGTGTATGTGCATTCCATGCCATTGGCCATGCTTTCTAAATCAATAGTGTATGACATGGTGAAGGGGATTTATGTAGATGTTATTATTAAAGAAAAAATAGGAAACACCCATGAGAAGGTTGAAGAGTTAAGTATCCAAAAATTAAGAAATGCTGTCTGTGTAATCTTAAGCTACTCCCCATGTATACTGTGATAAAATCTTTAATTATGTGATCCCATGCTATTTTTTCTACAGGACTCCTGCCTCAGTCAGTGCAGAGGATGGTTAGTGATCTCTGAATAAGTAGCTATTTGATACTTCATTCTGTCTTCATATCCTTCCACCCCCACCCTGTGTCCCTATTTACTGCAAACTGTTCAAGTCCTGGTCTGAATCAGAACTATTTCCTCATTTCCTGGAGTGTTTTTACCTTTTTGTAGCATCTGTATGATTCACAGACATTAACAGTTTTCTTTTATGAGGTAAAATATTTTTCACCTTGTTCCTGTCCTAGTCCCCAGTATTCTAGTATTTGTCCATTCTGCAAACCCATTTCTTCTTGGGATCTTGTCCAAGTCTCCCACTTCCACATATGTAGGTTGGGTCTTGTCAAACCTAGTCTCCTGTTCTTGCTGCCAGGATACCACTATGAAATTTTAGGTGATAATAATTATTTCTTCTTGGTTTTTGTGCCTGTCAGCCAGAAGAGAGCCACATTAATTTTTCCCAATAATTTTTTTTCTAGTTATGCACTTAGGCTGTTGAATTTAGACTCTTGAAGTATTCCTCTGGAGTATTGTGTTTAGTTTTGAGCTCCCCAGTGAGTTCCCACAGACATTGACCTGCTGACGAGAATCCAGCAGAGGCCACCAAGGGGATTGAGGAAAGAGGTACATGATGTATGAGGACAGGCAGATGGGATGTTTTGGCCTTTGTAAGGCTAAAATCTTTTGTCTAGAAGAGGAGCTTACTGCTGTCTTCAGCTTCCTATGGAAAGATATAGAGAAGATTGAGCACACTCTTCTCAGCGGTGCCCAGTGACAGGATAAGAGACAGTAGCTGCAACTTGCAGCCATGGAAAACCACAATTAGATCAATTGGATTTAAAGGTTTTTTGTGTGGTTTTTTGGGGGTTTTGGGGTGGTTTTTTGGTTTGGATCTCGCCCCCCTCAAGAGGGTGGTCAAATACTGGAAGAGGTTGTCCAGAGAGGTTGTGAAATCTCCATCTTTGGAGATATTCAAAGCTCTGCTGGAGATGGCCCTGAGCAACCTGCTCTAGCTGTATCTGCTTTGAGTGTGTGTGTATGGCAGAGGGGATTTGGACTAAATGACCTCCAAAGCTTCCTTGCAATCTAAATGATTCTGTGATAATTTAATGGCTCTGTCCTCTAGTTTTCCATTGAGAAATTGTTACCAAGTACTGGAGACCAAACTTTTCATTTTAGTACTTTGGAAACACATAGCTGGAAAAGGGGAACAGATGAACACATTCTATTGCTTAATGATTTAAAAAAAAATATCTGGATTAGGCACTGCAAAATGTTGTTTWAAAAAAAATCTTAGGTATTTTTTTCCCCACCCCAAATATCACACACAATTGCAATGATGCAATTTGGAGCATGACTGTTCTATAACCATCTCCCTCACCCACCCCTTGCATTTTGTGCAAGGTACACATCCAAATTTCAGTGATGTTAAGCAACTTACCAATGCTGTAATTAACCTTTGATTAGATAGCTATTGGACTGATAGATTTTTTTTCCAACGGAATTTAATAAATGCCCATGCTAATTTTGTGTGTTTCTTTTTATTTTTAGGAGCTGCCAACACGGGAAACTATTGAAGATCTCAGAGGTATCTTACAGGCTTTATAAATCCCTTTAAACCTTTGTTTAATCATTGCTTGCCACCAAAAAAAAAAAAAGGCACAGAGGACCCCATGGCAGATTCTGTTGTGCCTCATGTTAGGAGCTGAATGGAAAAGCTCGAGAAAACAGAATCTCAAGGGAATTCTAACAGACTAAGCTTTCTCAGCTGTCAGCCAAGCTGTTTAGGATGCAGCCTTTTGGTGAGAATGCAAGTAGCTCTCCCCATTTTGACATGGGGAGATGAAAGAGCTTTCCCCCCACATTCTTGGGAAGCTCTGTGCCTCCGGAAAACATTAAACCAGGAAGCCAACGCTCAGATCGCATCTTAAAGCCCTTAATCATCTTGTGACTGTAGACTCCTGTTGCGATTGTTGACCTTTAGCGCAGTAATGTATACTCCAGCAGACTTTGCTTTGCCTACAGTTCCAGTGCTTGAGATGTCTCTATATTTCAGTTTATCTCCTTTTTGTTAAGGTTGATTGCCATATCCTATGGCACCATTTAGGAATTGCACAAAGTGATGTAACAAACTTCTGCCGCACTAGCTTATTCTTTCATCTCTCCCTAAGTGGGGATAATTCTGTAAAACATTTTAGTTTTGATATTAGCTGTTTCTTGAGCTATTTTTTGACTATTTAAATTAAATAAACATGCTGCTACACCTGTCTTGACCTGGAAGGATTCTAGCTTGCTTTTATAGTATTTCACATGTAGCCAACAAAAAAGATCCTTGCTTACGAACTGTTTTAATCAGCTTCATCATCTATGCTTCCTTTGCTCTGCTCTGGGTCAGATTTTGCTAGCTAAAGATCATACTTCAATAATGCACAGTGTTCATGTTTGTGAGACCTAACTCCTCTATGTTTTTTTATTAGGTGTTATGGTATTAGAAGACCAGGCTGCACCACCAGTTTCATCTACCTCACCCTGTATCAAAGCAGATATATTACCTGTTTCTACAGCCTCCGCTTCAGGTACCACCACATCAGCAATAGTGACAAAACCAGCTGCTATGGAAACACTTCCTGGTAATGGAATAAATGAAAAAGGAGGGAACAGACAGGCATATGGACAGCATGGATCCCAAGATATTCTTGTGGACAGAGATGTAGCTAAAAACTTCTCCAATATTTCTTCATCACAAGGTGATATTTTAAGGACTGGAGTTTCTTCAGAGCCATGGGACAGTGAAAATTCAGTTATTTCAGACCATTTGAGTAATCCTAAAAGCTACAAAAGAGAGAAATTGCCAGATGGATCACCACAGACAGGCTTTACCAGTAATTGCCCACAGTGCAATGCCATTGCAACCAAAGATCCTGAGCATGTGGAAAGTTCKTGCAATGCCGATAATACCCATGAGGACCTTGATTGCTCGGACAGTGAGACTGCTGTTGCAGTTGTGGACAACTCTCTTCCTGGAGACCAGCTATGTGAGCCCATTAAAATTGTCATCACAATGAGTACTACACCAAACACCACCCTCAGTGACCTAGCAGGCTCTGTCCACCTAAAGGCTCTGGGAACTGAGAGAACGAGCTCAGCCCTTGAGTCTGGTATAGTTACAGCAGGTTGGCCAAGTCAGCAAACTAATGAACAGCTCAGAATCCCTGTTATCACTTTTGACTTGTCTGATGACAGTAAAGGTAGGGCTTGCCCAGAAGTTGGTGAAAGTGAAAGAACTCCAGAAATTTTAAAGGCAGAGCTGTCGTCCAACCAGTGCTCTGGCTATGAATCGGGTGATGCAGTGAAGGAGCACAGCAACCCAGCAAATACTCCTTTAGAAACTAACACTTGTTCAGATCCAAATCGGGAGAATGCTTCTGAAAATGTGCAGACCGTGGATTTAACTTCTAAGGAAGACCTGCAGAACCTAGACCCACAGTCCTGTAGAACTGCTTATGAAAAGAGGCACATGCGGGTGCTGAGCGTAGACAGCGGGACAGATGTGCTTTTAAGTAAGAATTTAATGGAGGTATCTGACAAAGAAAAGACCTTACCAACTTCTAAATCGGATCTAGAAGCTAAAGAAGGACAGGTGCCCAATGAATCTAACTTTCTAGAGTTTGTCTCCCTCCTGGAATCCATTAATACCTCAAAGATGAAGGCATCTAATCAATCCACTGTCAAAATGGAGACGACAAAGGAAAATGGGCTTGTTGGAGGTATGATGCATGGTTTACAACTCTTTTGGAATAAAGAAGTTGTGACTAGTTACATTATTTATAGCAGCTTAGCCTGAGATCTGCAGTAGGGCAAATTCCCAGAGGAGAACTGGTTTTGCTAATAGGGCCAGGGAAAGGCTGGGCTTTGTGGGACAAGGTGATTTAGTGAAAGCGTGATAGTGTCAGCTGCAGTTCTTTGAATGTTTTTATTTTCTTAAAGATTTTCCTTTGGAAAACCTAATGCTAACCTCAGTAGGTATCCGGTATGTATGTAGTAATTCTGTACTAGAATAGCATGCATGTAGCAGGCCTGGATTGTTGGAATACCAAAAATATCTTACAAAAATGTGTATAGCTATAGCATTACACCTGCCCTTGCCCATCTTACCAGGTGCACGTTGAAGAGTTGTCTGTGTGTGCYTGTAAGTATGTAGAAAGCTGGAATTGTCACTGGTGATGGTTCAACTTTTAGCTAACACATGTGTGCGCACACACACACACATATTCCTAAACTTCCTGCACAGTTGTGGGTTGGTTTATAATTAAAAAAAAAAAGAAAAAAATCATGTRTTTGTTCTCAATAGGTAAGAGTTTTGATTTTTAGTTGCTKAAAACTAAAATATTTGGCGTTTAAGGAGGAAAGTTTGGTGGTTGTTTTCAATGAAAGCCCCCAGTATTTGAATGAAAAATGGTATCTTCCCATGCAAGTTCCCATTTAATCAAAAGGGCTTTTATTTAAAACAAAAAAACCCTCAATCAGCTAATTTTAAAACACATGCAATCCAATTTATAGCTCTTATATCAGAAATATCTGGTTTTAATCAGCATTCTCATTGCTGTCATGTAACTCTGTGACCCCTTTCTGTTAGGAGGCAATATTGTTTGTAGGGTCTTTAGCAGCTCTCTAGGCAAAACTAGCAGGACTGTTTCATGAGGATGCGAGATACAGTGCAGTGAAGGCAGGTGCAATCTCAGGGTACTTGCCATGTGATCGGTGCAATCGGTTTTGAAGATCTGGGCCAAAGTGAAATAAGACAACCCGTATCTTCCCCTTCTCCAAAATGTTTGGTTTACCTTAGATCCTATAATAAGCTGTTCTGAGACAGCCTAAGAGGATGCAATCTCAATACCTATTTTGCATGGAAGGTAAGAAACTTAATGGTGCTCAGCAGAACAGCTTGGCGTTCCTGTTTTACAGTGGTATCCCTGTCCATAGACAGGCTCTAGGGAGTCTCTGCTCCCACGGCTCGTTCCCGCAAGAACCTTCCATTACATGAAAAATGCACAGCTGATTTCAAAGTTTGTCAGCTTTTTTAAAAACAAAGGTGAAATTCATATTTTTATCTTGTTTAAAAAAAATTAGGTAGATTTATTTTCTCGATGTGTCGTCTACCTGTAGATTCTGTTTACCTTTCACTCTGCCTTTCCTAACTCTTTCCTCTTATCTGTCCTATCAATTACATTAGACCCATATCTCATTCCATCTTTCACTTGTGTCCTTTTTTCCTTCCACTTCACATTTCTAATTCTGTACCTTCTCTTCCCCTGTTCATCCCTTCTCAGTTTAGCCACTCCACGTCCCTCCTGTGCGACCTCCTTATTTGCCACCTTCTTTGTACTGCTTCTCTCTCGTCTTTCACTCTGTTCTTCCTAGCAATCCACACTGTTGCTTTCCTAGCCTTTTCCACTCTCTTGAGCTCGCCTAAAGCTGTTGCCTCCCCACAGCTTGCATTCACTTCTCCTGTACTTACCCTCCTCTCCATTCCCTAGTCAAATTTTGCTCCTCCTTAGGCCCGGTGCCTCTCTTCTGGTCTATCTTACCCATCTCTCCCGCCTTCTCAGACTGTTCTGCGGAGCAGTTTCTGTCCTGCTCTATCGAGTTTATCTGCCCGCCCGGCTGGCTCCAGTCCGTGCTCCCTGGTTTCCTAAGGCACGTGCTGAGCAAGCCCTGCTTTTCACCGGCGCCTGCTCAGCTGATCCCCTGCCGAGCCCGGAGAGCTCTGCCAGGTCCCCGGGGTGCGGGGGGTCGGGTGCAGGGTCGCCTCCCTGCGCAGCAGCACACAACGAAATGAGGGTCGCGGCAAGCGGATTGCGATCTTTGCTACTCCTCAACCATAAAAAGGGAGTATTTACACAAGAACTTGGCTTCTGTGTGATGTGACTTAGCTGGAAAAGAGAAAAGATAAAAATTTCAGAGGTGAGATTTAAAAGAAAGAAAAAGTGCAGCTAATCTGCAAAGGGCTTTCAGGCACGTACCCTCAGGTAATATGAATGGGGAAGATTGCTGCATGAAAGAAAGCAATGGGTGATCAGTATAAATCAGACTCATAGATGCCACAGTGACCAAAAAACCCAACAAACCAAAACTTTATTAATGTGTGTGTAGTTACTGTGCTTTAGATCTGGCAAAGGAGATTCTTAGTGGAATCCAAGATCCTGAGGAAACAGGAGGATTCTGCTCTTCCCTCAAACCAAGCTGTTACTTAAAGTGCCCTGAACTGAATTTCCTACTTTCCTATTTTCTTAAGTCCGTATGGTTGTAAGACGGTGAAGTTGAGCTGCATACATGTATAATTAAGCAGCCCTGCTCGTTTCTGGCATGGGCCCGGCAAGTGTCACCCTGGGAGAGGAGCGGGGCTGGGAAGAGGGGTGCCCTGCAGCAGTGGGGATGGTGGCTGTGGCTCCTGTCGCTATGAGGTGGCTCCTGCACCTCGGACCGGCGCTGTGGGAAAAAGGAGATTCAATCTGAACTCTTTAAGCTAGGGAGAGATAGTTCAAAGGCAGTTATTTTTAAGAGCAAGTAGGCTTTGTTTTCTAGCCTAGTCAGAATGTGCTGTTTGCTAAAATAAATTACTGTCATTACTGGCAGCTTCCCCACAGTAAGACTGGATTTTAGGAATGAGAAAGCCTCTAATTTGTTTATAGCCTTGCAATTACAAATATGCTTTAACAAAATAGCATCTTAGAACAGATCTGAATAAACATTATTCCCACATTAAAGTGGTTGTTCAAAAAAAAAAAGTGTGTGGGGAGGGAATACAGAGCAAGTCAAGCTATGCACCAGTTGTTTTGAGGGAGGAGGTTGGTTGTGTTTGGTTTTATTCTTTTAACCTTGCAAACCACCTAATTGGCAAAAGCTAATAATAGATGCCTGGTCCAAATGAGCATGAAATGCACCCCACAAAGGTGTTTATTAAGCAATGTGAGAAACTTGGCAAATTCCTGGAAAGCTGGATATTCAGAGCTGTGTGTAAGAAAGCTGACATTTTGCATAATTTGGAGAAGGCGGGGAAATGTGCTCATCAGAACAGTCTTGCAAGTGAGTGAATGTCAAGGATGGGTCTTTGTTATGGGTGCTCCCTCACAGAACTTGTGAGTTCTGTGGAAACAGAAGAGATATCGTCATGACCACATAAGCCTTCGCCAGTAGACAGCTCAGTAAAATGCAGTACAAGAAAATTAAAGCCTTGCTTTACGCTACCAAGGATGCCAGATTTAATGCGTTAAAATACAGGACATAAAAAAGCTAAGAGCTGTTCTGTTGCCACCCTACCTCTTCTAGATCGTGAGAAAGTACCATTGACACTGTTGCTAAAAGTGACTTTCAGGCCAGTGTCCTTTCAGTTTTGAATCAAACTTGCACCACCCACGTAATGAAAGCCTGTTGAAGGGCAACTGCAAATTTTCTTCAGTCTTTGAGAAGCACAAGGAAGCCAGGTTTATTGGCTGCTTTGGGTCCCTCTGACATGTCTGGAGCTGAGTAAGAGCAGCTGTGCATCAGACTTATGCAGGGCAAAACCTCATGTATGTCCCCTCTGGCACAGCTGGCTTGTAATCTAGGACAGGCAATGTTATCACCCAGGGAGCAAAGCCCGCCATGGGAGTGGTGGGGACCGGCGCGGGAGAACCTAAACCAGGACTGCGTGGCCTGAATTTAGATGTTTTGCAGGCTCTTTTTAGAAAAGGTACTCATCGTTCTGGGCAGTGCATAAACCACAACATCAAGTGAGTTCTTCTGGATCCCAAGCAATTACCCTTCTCCTATAAAAAGTTTAAACATACTCCTGTGGATATTTTTAGACTCCTCAGTTTTTTCCCCTGCATGTGAGAAAGAGGGCTATCGCCTGCCATATAATCATGGGGAAGAGGGATCTTGTGCATTCAGTCACCAGCCCTGATGACAGCCGTGGTGGGAGGCGACAGMAGGGGAGTTTGCTGGCAGGCAGGTAGCACCTAGGACACAAAGCCCAGCCAGGTGCTAGCTCTTCTCTCGGAGCAGCGGTGTGCCATCCCTGACTCTCGTGCCGGAAAGGGACCATGTGGCATTTGATGCCCCTCTTTGGATGGGGAGGAAATGCAGTGCAGAACCCAGTTCTCTAAATCTGATACTCGATGTGTAAGGCTTGACAGGATGAGATTTTAAAATTTCAGTCTTTAAATCAAAGAGGTAATAGTATGTTTGATGACAAGGCTGACACGTGTAAAGAAACTATGAGGTTATTTCAGAGGTCCGTATTCTGACACAATTGTTAGGTATAATGATTAGACTACTTACCTGAGACCTCAAAAACCTTGATTTTATTCCCAGCTCTGCTGCTGGCCTAGGAGATTGTTTTGAGCAAGTCACTTCTGTGCTTAAGTCTCCCTGTCCTGTAACAGGTACAGTGAGTATCGCTAGTTTTTTCCTATCGCTTCAGGATTAATGTGGTAATCCTGATTAATGGATAATCCCATGTGCTTCTTCAGTGTCCATGTTGAACTTTTATAGCAATTCTTGGACTGTGTCAGGTTCCCTGGGTGCTCCCGTTGTTTGGTGGGTGACCAGCTTTAATGTCAGATCTTTCTTTTAATGTATTTGTGGCATAATAGGCAAATTTGGGTTGAGAATAAAGTACCTAAGCTAGATGTTTCTGCTAAAGCAGTCAGTGAAGAAAGGGTTGGGAATGTCCTTAGGATATATTCCCCAGAGATATGAATGGGACGGTTCACAACTCATAGAGCTTTTGTTTCATGCTGGTACTGACAAGAGCATAGAACGATTTGAAATCAATTATCTCTGTGGCCGAATGGGCAACAAATATATTTTAAAGTGAAACTTTCTGTTTTGGACCATAGTGTTGTGGAAGGAAGTAGATTCTGTAGCAGAGCAATTAATGAACAGAAGAGACTCAGGCTTAATTAGCTTAATTCTGCTTGACCAGATTTCAAACCAGATGGCATTTGAAATTGTGACAACAGTGGCATTTTAACTTACAGGAGTGAGTTGTGGAGATTGGGATAGGGATATACAAGTAAAAGACAAGGAAAAACATCTGGGAGACTCTGGAGAGAGGGCACAAAATATTAAAAATATTTTGGAGAAAAGTTACAGAGCAATAAAATCTCATTCTAATTACCTAATAATAAGGCAACTTTAAGGTTGAGATACACTGACAGTTGGTTATCGCGATTACTGTATGTACAAAGGCTGCTCCATTTCAACTGTAAAACTGTTTTCAGCCTCCTCCCAGTGTGGGCCAAAGGCTTGTCTACAAAGATGATTTGGGATACCTAAAATCTGTTCCACAAATGAAAAAGTTACATGGCAAAGGAAATTTTGGTAGTGTAACTGCATTTATATTAGGAGCTCATTTGTCAGCGTTGGGATGCTATATTAGGTAATGTTGCATTCATCTGCACTCTTCAGTGCAGATAAAAATGTTTACAGGAAGTATCTTATGCCCATATGGGACATATAAGAAATGTTTATCTTAATAAGGATTTTACCAGGATAACTAAAGGATGTATCTTGTGCTCAACCAAAATACAAAAATGGTGTACAGACCAAAACTTGGTGTTTGTGCAGGACTCTTCTGAATCACCCTTCCCCAAGCCTGACTTAGCCATGAATCCTGATAGTTACGCCTCACATATCTGAGTSATGTGGCATATAATTTCCAGATAAATTATGAAGTTACTTGCAGAGCCTGGGCCTGAGCTTGGGGCTTCTGTGAGTGCAGCCCTGTGTACGTCAGAGACATGTGGAGCGGTGGCTCGGGGTAAATGGCTCTGGTAGGAGGCCACGGGGAAGGTGCGGGTACGCTGCCATGTTGTGCTTTTTACTCTTCCTTTGCTCTTGGAGAGGGTTTTTCCTAGGAACTTGAGCTTTGCCAGCACAATTTCCATGCAAGGAGCATTTGGTGACGTAGAGCCGATTACGTACCCTGGCAGAACACACCTAGTCTAGACACCTCTATCTCCATTTAAATACTGAAAGTGTAAGTCACTCGGAAGTAATAATCATGAAAACCAGTCACAAACCCATCATGGCCCACCTTTCCAGCGCTGAAAGTACTCATCGCCATGGTGTTGTCTAATTGGCATATAAAGCCTATAAGAAGCAGTACGTTTATGTTTTTATTATTATGACTCTCTACCACTGCAGGGAAAAGAAGTCTGCAAGGCTTGTGGTTTGGAATGGAAAAGAGAGAGGCTTTTTTAAAACCACTAGATAATCAAATTAAAAAATCTTTTTAATTGTTCCAACCCTAGAGCTAGTTTTGGGCAATATGGGACCAATTAGATTATTAAAACCACAGTTTCTGATCTCTATCAATTATTCTTACAGCTTGAACAGCCCAAGCCTTTAGGATGGTGATTTCGATTAGGTGTCTGTGGCTCCGTCACCTCCCTCAGGTATAGTTACATCATTAAGGGGATGCTTCAGTAATGCCACAGTTAAATAAGGCACAGTCTCTGCTTAAAATGGAGTTTAAATCTTTAATTAGGAAAGGAAAAAAGTATTGTCCACTCCCCTCCCGGCTTTTTTTTTTTCCTAAATAGAAGAAAGTAGGTCTGGAAGACCTATTGAATTTGGTCTCCATGCACAACAGATACAGAAGATTTCCCTAAGCCAAACTTACGCTCATTGTATTTATTGCACAAGAAGTCAGGATCCTTGGTCATTGTGTGCTACAGAAAGAGAGCAGGAGACTCAGAACATTGGCAGTGTTGTAGTGAGATTCTTTTTTTTCCTGAAGGAAAGCTGAAGGAACGCTGATGTTCCAAGCAAGACGTGGTGTCTTTATCTCTACTGCCCATTCCCTCTCGCTCTGGTACCCTGGCTGGTGAGTGTCTGGGGCCTCAGTGAGACTCTTCAAGCTTGGTGCTGCTTGTTGTGCTTCACATTAAGGGGCTGAGACCTGCTGGGACAAGATGTGGTGGTACAATTAAAGTTGTTCTTACGCTTCTGGATTCCCCCCTGCTCCCCCCCACAAAAAGTAAGTGTGAAGTGTCTGCAGTGAAAARTGGTTATGTGTGAGTGTCTGAGGCTTTAGGGTATTAGAGGGGTGTGTCCTGTGAATTGAAACTGGTATAGAGATGTCTTAACTCCTGAAGGCAGGCTTGTTTGTGGAAGTAATGTCTTATTAGATTAGCTGATATGGTTGGAGGAAAACAAGACAGATGATCTGAAAGGTCTGCATATCCAAAAGCTTGTTTGCTTTTTTCAATTGTATCAGTTGCCCTAATAAAAGATATTACGTCTCTCTACAAGCCTTGAATCTGTTTTATCCTTAGACCATCTTAGCTATGACACCACTATTTCTTGACTGGTGACTCTTGCAGGTTAGGATGGTAATTGTATTGGTAGGAAGTATGGTTTAACAAATGGAATTTTTTGTGGGGGGAATTTCTGTGTTTTTTTCTTGATGATTAAATTTCTAAGGCGTTTAAACAGCAGGTATTGCAAGAAGTCTGGGTAAGTACATTTCAATACACCTTGCTTAGTGCAAGAAGCTATGGGACTCACTGAAGCATCTCCAACAAGCACCACAAAACCCCTTTTTTTTCATTTAAAGCATTTAATTGTGTGACTGCACATGGTGGTGATGAAATCACTGTCTTAGTTGCACTTTAAAATTCTAACAGATAATTTTTTTAGTTTACCGTCAAAGCACAGTTGCAAAATGTTTCACTATTCAACATGAATGTTAGTAACTAAAAGAGACTATTGCTTGAAACTTGTACGTATTTATGTAAGTAAATGACATACACGTGTAGAGAGGTAATATAAATATAATTGGTATTCAAATTGGTATTCAAAGTAGTAGAAATCGGACAAGTCCATCATGTATATTTTAAAATCTATAGTTCTGTATTTTCCATGCATAGGAAAATCTACTGTGAAATTGTTTAGCCAGTTTGTCCTTTGTCTTGCATCAGGTGTGTGGCCGGTGGAGAAGAGGGATTAGGCAGCTGTCTGCTTTCCTGTCCAAGAGCTCTATTTCCTTTGAAGGTGCTGCTTTCCCTTTTATAAAAGGGGAATGGGCCAGTGTTTCTGCTTTTCCGCTGCCAGTATACACAGCTGGGAACAAATTACGGCCCCCAGGGAGGCAGCCTCTTACCATTCTAGGTTAGGGACAGATTGCTTCCCTCTGAAACAGTAGGAGAAGCAAAGCAGAAATTCCCTCTCGTTTGTCCTTTGCTTCACACAGCCTGTTCTTGAAACAACCCATTCACGCAGCCTCTTCGAGTCAGGGTACCTCCTCATCCAGATTTCTGTGATTGTATTGTTTTAAGTAATTTTAATATTTTCCATAAAACTAGTAATTACTGCAGTGTTTTAGCTTTTCTCTTTTAGATGCTCTTGTTCAGTAGTTAATGAACGAAACTCTTGACAGTCCTCTGCAGAGAGTGGCTCCACTTCACTGCCCTGTTTTCCAGATAGCCAGATGACGGAGAGAAAAGAAGAAGTGGTGGGAACAGAAAAGCACTGTGAGCAACTTCCTAAACAGGAAAGATCAGATGTACAAAGCCAAGATCGTGCTAGTACTAGTCCGGTGCTACCAGAGTCTGCCAAATTTGCAGCACTGTAAGGCCAGTTTACTTTACAATTTTGTACTTCAAAGATATGATGTAAGCTGTTTTGTTTCACTGAGTAGAAATGACATAAACTTTTAATTAACCTCTCTTTCTTTTTGTTTTATTGAGAACAAGAAAAAAGTTCCTCATAGTAGTTTTGAAACATTTTTGTGTCAAGTTACCAGGGCAACAGGCAAAGGCAGATAATCTACCGGGTAACTTCTCAGCAAGACAGTTCTGTCTTGCAAGTAATAAGTGGACCTGAGGCGTCTGTGCAAGATGAGCTATCCGTGGATGCAATGCACGTGTTCATAGATGAAAATGGTGAGTTTCTGTAGTTGGAATAATTACAATGTGTGAAGAAATTTCTAAAGAAACTTTAGATGCCCTGGGAAGATATTTTTCTTGTCTGTTACCGATCGCATGTTTTCCTGTGTGCATGAAAGAAAAGGGCTTAGTAATTTAAAGTCAGATCAGCGATAACTAGAATTTTCAAAATCCACCAGCAACCATCACAGACCTGAGGCTTACACAGTGCATGAAGTTTATTTTCCAAACATCATCCTCAAAAAATGCTGGTGTCATGGTTTAACCCGGCAGGCAGCTAAACGCCCCACAGTTGTTCACTCACACCCCCTCAGTGGGATGGGGGAGAGAATTGGAAAAAGGTAAAACTAGTTGGTTGAGATAAAGACAATTTAATAGGACAGAAAAGGAAGGGAAAATAATAATAACAATGATAAAAGAATATACAAAACAAGTGATRCACAATGCAATTGCTGACCACCCACTGACCAATGCCCAGCCAGTTCCCAAGCAGCAGCCATGCCCGCCGCGCCGGCCAACTCCCCCCAGTTTTTTGTTCAGCATGACGTCATATGGTATGGAATATCCCTTTGGCCAGTTTGAGTCAGCTGTCCTGGCTGTGCCCCCTCCCAGCTTCTTGTGCACCTCTAGCCTCCTCGCTGGCAGGGCAGTTTGAGAAGCTGAAAAGTCCTTGACTGAGTGTAAGCACTGCTTAGCAACAACTAAAACATCARTGTGTTATCAATATTATTCTCATACTAAATCCAAAACACAGCACTATACCAGCTTACTAGGAAGAAAACTAACTCTATCCCAGCCAAAACCACGACAGTATCCACCCCGTATTCTATACCATCTACGTCATGCCCAGGTCCCACACTTTCCAATACATCCCAGTTAATCACCACCACCTTTCCTGTCTTTTGATATATACACAGAGGTATCATTCCCTTAGTCTATGGGCCATCCCTGTAAAATGTCCAATGAGTTCATTTAGTCCATGACTTTGGGCTTCTTCTGTCACAACAGTCTTTCAGGGCAGGAGAGATGGTGTGTGGTGTTGGATTGTTGCATGCCGAAGCCAGTTCTTGTCCCATTATCACTGTGCTTTGCTCGGTTTTCATCAAAGTTCATTCTCCATTAATCTGGGTGATTCTTACTGTAATACCATTGATATGGCATACAGCCACTATAGAAGTGATGATACATAATGTTATATAGCAATTAACATCCTACGATTTAATTTATTGGTTATTCTCACCCAAAATCAAATCCCCTGGAGGTACACATTGGACTTCTCCATCCCTCCCACATTATCCACCAAATGCACCCAGGTCCTTGAGCAAAAGCAATCCCATGAATGGGTTTGCCTTTGCCTGAGGCAGGAGTAACCCAGACTGTCCTCCCCAGCATGTTTTTTATGTGCACTACAGGGACTTTATTCCCATCTACAGTACATAAAGGTTTTGATTGGGCAGGGCCAGCCCAATTGGCAGATCCCCTAGTGTTGACTAACCAGGTGGCCTTTGCTGAATGTGTATCCCAACATTTAAATGTCCCACCACCCATTGCTCTCAGTGTAGTCTTTAACAGTCCATTGCATTGTTTGATTTTCCCGGAGGCTGGTGCATGATAGGGGATGTGATACACCCATTCAATGCCATGCTCTTTGGCCCAGGTGTCTATGASGTTGTTTCGGAAGTGAGTCCCATTGTCTGCTCATGGTAGCTGGGTTTGTGACCCCAGAGGTGCTTTGGTTTTCTGCCCATTCTTCCTGGCCCTGCTTGCAGCCTTGTGGCTCCTGGTGTGCTGTGGGGCTAAGAGCAGCAGCTGTGAGTCAGGCAGATGGCATGACCTCTGGGTCAATGAGCAGTGACCCTTCACTTTTTGCTGCATATGCAAGGAGGGAGTAGCAGTGGCTACACTTCTAGCAAAATTTTTCCCTGCTTTGTACCTCCTGACCTCTCCTTTGTGAACTGAAAGAAAAAAGTCTGATGATTTCACATTTTACAGTGAACTTATATTGATAGATGGGCTTTGCATTTACTTTACATACATACCTTTTAAATTTTCACTAACTTCTGTGTTTTGATTTGTCTCAGGTTTTCAGTTGTTGAAATGTTAATTTGCTTTCTGAAGTCTAAAATAAGCCTAGTACACAGACTGTAAACTGTATTTATAAATATGCCTGACCTAAAATGTATTTTTTATAAACTTTGTGTGTAAAACAAATGATCATATCACTGAACTGATTTTTTTCCTCTATATTTTCTAAAGGGGAAATTAGATCCTGTTATTTAAAGGCTGGCTGTCAGAAGGAAGGAAATTTTCGACATCAGCTATCAAATTGTGATTGTATTTCAAATGCTCAGTAAGTAAGCCCTTATTTTTAGAAACATTAAAAGTTTTCATTGCTAGAGGCTATGAAACTGATTGTAGCTGTGAAAGATGCATGTGAAGAGGATTACTGGAGAATAAATGTGCTAACCTCTTCCAGAGATGTCAAAGCATGCATTTTTTGTTTTGTGCTAAAACAGTGACTGCTTTGTAAGAATATTGGTAAGGAAAAGTGAAAAAGAAAACTAGAACTATCCAGTGTGCTTTCGTTACTTTCTGGGAATAGCCGAAGTCAAGTGTGGTGATTATAAATAAGATTGTAAATAAAACAAAGTAAGTGGGACTGTTACTAGCTATTCTTTCAACCTTGTCTTGCTCGCTTCCCATGCCTGTTGGGTCCTTTGCAGATTTTTAGTGCTGTGTCAGTATCAGCCAGTGACACTGCTTCCTGTGGATTCTAGCAGCAGAGCATGAAATCTCTAATGATAGTTTGCCACTCTGAAAAGGTATCCGAACAATTTTCTTTTTTCAAAGGTCTTTTTGGAGTGAGCCACATAAATCCCATATTCATTACTGTGGTTTCTACACTCTCCTATGTGATCTGTTATTTGCATATCTGTAAAAAGAATTTTAACTATTCATAAGTATTTTTATTAAATAATTTTATGTTTTTCATACTGTTATACAGCATTTGGAGAAGTTGAGGGGGTGAGAAAGGTCATTGTTAATAGTAAATATTGTTCTTCAAGTGTTTGGCTTTCAGTGGAGACTTTTGAAAAGCTTGGGACCATGTTAAGAACAGTGTTAGCATTTTAGATAGAATACTATTACGAGAGACATGAGAATAATGCTTTTAATAGTTAGTGGGCGATGATTAAAAAAAAATAATAATTTGAGTTCATCTACAGTAGAAATGTTCTGTCTGTCTTTAACTTAATAAAAAAACCCAACCTGGTAGAGTTCAGTTTTGACCTAAAACCAAACATTTTACTTTGGGGCTATTTAACTCTTGCAACTCTCTTTTTCACCTTGCACAGAATACTCCCCTCCTCCCCATCATACAACTATGAACTTGAATCTGTCCTAAATTCAGAAATAGTTTACTGTCCCCTGACGTTTATCAGTTAATCTGTTTTTTATCAAAAGAAGAACAATCTTCCTTCTCATATGAGAAGTTCCTTCTGAATCTGTCTTTGCTAGATGCTTATGTGACATCTCTGTCTTTCTGTACTATGTTAAGTGCTGTTTTTTAGTTTGTGGTTTGCAGACCTCTAGGGATGTGAATTATTTTTAAGGGGTCTGCTAAACATTGTTAACAAAAGCAAGTTCAGATATTCTTTGCAGCCATTTACATGCATTTAATTTCTAAAGATCAGCACCTTTGCTGGAAATCTCGGAGTACAGTGACAGTTCAGACTGGGGAACAGAACAAATCAGCAAAGACGAGTGGGTTCCCAGGACTGTTTCTCCATGGGAGTCAATGGGAAGATAGAACACAAGAGCTTTTCCAAGAACAGAGCAGCGTCAAGGAAAATGCAAAGCAGAAGTTCACATGAAAAACAAGGAAAGAGGACAAGGATGCATGAAGCGTGCTCAAGTTGTTTTTTGCAAGGGCAGTTTGTAATGTGTTTAGGCCAGAGAGATTAGTGAGAGCTGTTTGTTCAATGGGCAGTTCCTACCATCTGTGCATAGATTGAAGGGTAGCACGGGAAGGAAAGGGTTTTTGTTTTTTCTTCAGGTGTTCACCATCAAGTAATTTTGTATTTAGATAATATGGAACACTTGCAGAATATAGAAAATAGAGGGGAAAATCTGCTTTAAAGACAGTTCAGGAATGAGGCATCTTTCCTTCCCCTTTTCCCCTATCCCCACCTGCAGGCTTGCACATCACTTATGTCAGGTTAGTTTCTTATCCATGGTTAAAGATAAGCCAAATAATCACAGCTGTTAACTAATGATTTTTTGCCTTTACTGAAGAAAAAGGCAAATAGAATAAAATAAAGCACAAGGCATAATCAATGATCACTTCAGTTACAGTCTCTTCTGTATGACTGTCTGTGGAGAGCTCTTGACAGAAATTATTCCCTTGAGGGTGGGCCCTCCTCTGGTGGAGATGTTCATTGTGTGAGTAGTCCATACCAACAGGAGATGCTGCTGTTATGAAAGGATATTAGAAAAGAGACATGGAAAGCACCTCTGAGATGTCCTTGGCTTATCTCCCAGCCCATCAGAAAGTTAACTAAGGAGAAGACAATGACAGTACTTCTTCATGACTACTTGAGACGGTGCAGAAACAACAGCTTTAGGCTTGGTGTCTGAATCTATTAATGAGCCATCCAAATTAGATTTTATGAGGTCAAAGGATGCAGGAGAAAATTAATGCCTGGACATAAGAGGTGGCATTGTTCTTGAATAGGAGGGATAGAGCTTTGATCTCGGGAGCCCAGATTTCAGAATCTAGAATAAGCTTATGGAGAACAATAGATAGGTCTGCAGTAGATGTGTATAAGCTCTTAAAACACTTTTCACCAGTCATGCTTGCTTTATAGTGTTAAGATTAAGCTGCTCCTAAAGGGAAAATGTCAAACTGAGCGGAGTAACTATGTGGATGTGCATGGACTGTGCCCTGATGCGCTCCTCTATGAGGACGAGAATTGGCCCAGGCCAGTTGATGGCAAGAGGCCTCTTGCTTTGGGGGTGTTGTTGGGAGAAGCAGCAGATCAGAGGCGCTGGCATGCTAGGAGCTGTGGCACTTCTGGGTAACACTGCAGCTGGTGAAGGGGGAAGGAATTTTGACTGGGGAGGGTACGAACTCTGGCTGGTTTGTCAAGAATAGTGTAATTGCCTTATGAATTGGCCATAGGTAAATACCTTTTAACTAAGTTATGCAAAACTGGAGAAGGTATTTAAATATTACTCAAAAGAAGCCATTAAAGAGAGCCTTGAGGCAGACTAACTAATGTTTAATGATCTTAAATTCAAATTATAACTTGCTATTTCTGTCTATTGAGTCCTACTGTTGTCTGCTCCAGTAGTAAAGTCTTAACCGGTCTGGCATTTCACAACAGATTATTAGGAACTGAAATTAAAGTAGTATATCTATGGCCTGTAAACATTTTATCTTATCTTATCTTCTTGGCATGGCTTCTGAAATCCATTTCTCACAAATAATGCAAAATCTTAACAATGCTGCTCTGTCACAGAAGTGATGCTGTGTTATGTTTTTTTTTTCTGTTCTTCACTTTTGCGTGCTTTCTGCTCTTCCTTTGCTTGTAAAGGGCTAGGTGGACAACAATGGATTACAATGTGCCAGAGAAGGCAGATGTCCAAGTTTGAAGGAGTCTGTGCTTTCTTCCTTCAGAGGCTCCTTGACATTGGAAGCAATACTGTTTGAGGGAATTACACTTTGTCTTGTCAAATATTGGCAGTCCATCACCTCTTTTTGGCTCTGCAGTGTTGTGAGATGATCTTTGGACTATTCTCCAGTTTATCAATGTTAATATATATTCCACCAGGTTCTAATTTTTCTTCTTTTTTTTTTTTTGTTTTTTAGTTTTATTGTTTGCATTTTCAACTATAGTAGTTGTCCTAATGAAAGATATTACCTGTACCTGCAGTCCTAGAATTAGGACTGTAATCCTGTACCTGCAGAATTAGAATTGTTTCAAATTGTCTCCATATTTGTCTCTCACCAAATCGTCTCTCACCAGTCCAGCAGTCCAGCTTTTAAAATATTTAAAAATTTAAGTTAGCCAAGTTAAATTTAAGGAGGTTTTTATGTTGTAATGATCACCAGAAAAAGATACTTCCTTTTCCATCTTAACCCTCACTTTGGCAGGTGATCCTGGTTACTGAGTTTGGTAAGTTATTTAAACATTGGCAGGTAGCTAATCAATTCCCCAATTATTGTCCATGTAATTACCCTGACCCCACTTTTGTCTGTTATCTTGCCAGCAACACCTCTTGCCAGCAGTCCCTGTGGAATGGGTTCCCTGCTGCGCTAATTGCCTCTAAATTTGATGCTCCCATTACCTTGCCAACTTCACCTCTAGCCATAAATTGCTTTGTGACAGGCTTTGATGAGACAAAGTGTAAACTGTATTCTCAGCTCATGGATTACGTTAGAAACTAGTTACAAAAAGACCATTTGAATCTGTTTTGGAGGGAGAAATTGGAAATAGCTTTCTCATCCTGAAAACCATTCTTCTGCCCCATTGCATTAAGTTCTTTACCAGCCTTTGTCTCTCTTACAGTGAATCCTTAATGTTTCTATGCTGTGTGTTTTGAGTATGTGCTTGGCTTCTGGGAAGGCAGATAAGGATGAGAAAGTTCACATTTGTGTAAAACAGGTGCCTGGTATAAGCATGAACTGCCTTTTTGCATGGTTAGTTTGACTTCTCACCAAATGGCCACTAGGTTTGCATCCCACCTGTATAGAACAGTTATAATCTCAAGTTAAAACTCTTCCCGTTAGATTGGCGATACAAAGTAAAACCCGCAATCATTAACAAGAACACATCCTTAAAAAAATGAGCTGAAAGAATGTATGCATTAAAGCATTGTTAGAGGTGTATAGCTGTTTTCTGGGGTCAGGAGAAACAAGTTGGAGTTAATAAATGTCTTGCAAATACGGAGGTGTCACTCTGACACACCTTTTCTGTCTGCCATTCTGTGGTGGAAAACAGACGTTTCCCAGGAATTTCTTTAATTACCTTGAATGTCTCTTGTAATTAAATAACTGAGTCATTTTTGATAAGCAGTCAAAAAGATAAATGTGAGCTATCATGTTATCTAGGTATTACATGTAAAGTGGCTCATAAATATCAGTGAAGGCATAAACCCCTAAAATTACAGTAATTATAATAGTAGAATTAATGATTTTCGTATGAGTTGCACGATCTGTCCCCAGTACAGAGGCTAATAGGGCCATAAAGTACATATCAATGCCAATATATAAATTTAACAGCAATCATATATTCTGTGCATACTTGCTGTACAAGGCTAATATATTTTTAAATGTTTAACTACTTTTCTAAATGTGCTTTCTTTGCATACTGGGGCTCTTGTTTAGAAGGCTGAGCACCTTCAGTGTGTGTGTACATATATATTGAAGAAAAACGTGTCAGTATTTGATACCTCTCAGTAATGTAGCTGTCCTCAACGTGTGTATGAAATACTGCTCTGTCTTTCTAAATTATTTGAATTTAAGAAGTTGATCTATAGGTATGTTGTCCTTTCTGGTTTCACATCTATGAAAAACTCAGTTCAACTAATGTAAACTGTTGCAGTTTCTTTTCTCAAGTATCAAGTACTAAAATAATATACTGCCTGAATGTATAGACTGTATCTATCTGCTTCCTTCACTTATGTTGTGAAAGACAGAAAAAGTAAGCTTACAATAAACTTGAGGGCATGAATGTAACACACCTTACTGTTTTGATAGTTTCTATGTAGTTTTGCTCCTACCAAAAATGTATTCTAAATTTTTACCATGTGTAAAATTGTGTTCTTAGTAATGAAAGGAATAGTGTTTGAAGAAACCTTGAACACAACATCCAATATCAAAATATAATACTGTTAGGTATAAAGTTGTTAAATAACTGGCTATATTCACATGTTAATCTGTGAAATGCTCTAATGATTATGCATTCAGATTATTTGTTCTTTCTGCTTTTCTGCTTCAAATAATTTTGCAAATATTCCCAATCCGGAATAAACTATCCAAAACTTCCGTGGTACTGTGTGAAGCAGTTCACAGACATGATAGCACTGTGAAACTCAGATATTTTCCTCCGTAAGTTTTACTGATGATCTATCACCATGATTTTTATTTCAGCATAGCATTTTGCTAGCTAATGTGAACAAATTTAATTTCAAGAAGGACTGGATTTATTTCCAAAAAATGTTTTGCATTTTTCCCGTGCTGTTTTGCTCAGGTATATTGCAGTCCATCACTGACATGGTCATGGGTATCTCAGATCTGAGATGAGAACAGATCATTAAACATCCCTGAAGAGCATGCCAGTGTAGGGTCGTGCTAGATACCCAATAGTATTTATGGGTGTTTTGAGCACTTTCTGCATCCTTGCAATTTTTTCTATATTTAAAGCACAGAGCTTTCTTTGGTGTGTGTGTAGACACGTATGTGCTATGGTTAACTACGCTTCAAAAAATACAGAAGGTGGTCCACACATGATATGTTCATACCAAGCCGGGAATGCTCTCTGTGTGAAAAACTGAGATGTGTGTAGCTCCAAGGAAAAATGTTTTTTGTGGAGGCTTTTTTCTTAAGTAGAAAAAAAGCTAAAGGCTACTTTTTGAGGATAGGCCAATTCTGTCTCTCAAATCAAGTATTAGATCTTCTAAAGCCAACTGGAGTTGTGCCCACACAGGCTGTGGAAACATTTGGCCATTTATATTTCTTTCAAGAAATACTCTGGGTTTTAGCGAATGCAATTCATAAGAATACTGCTTGTATTCTTGAGCCCATTTCCTTCTGTCCTGTGTTAAACTCCTGAGAAAAAAACCATATTGAAACTCCCAATTCTGTGCAGGATGGTATCATTACACACATGTATTGATTTTAAAGAGATAGAGTTGGTGTCTCTTCAGAACAATCCAAGTTTTTACCGACAGCGATTCAACTTCATGATGCAAAAGCATTTGATTCATTCAAATGCAGATGTAAGTTTAAGTGCTGGACCTCTTGCTGCAGTTTATCACTTCACATGTCTGGCAACAGTCAGCAGTAGCCATAAATTGCATCAGGAGGCTACTGTGCTGCATATGTGTAATAGAAGCTGGAGTTTAAAACAAATATGTAAGATAGGCCACAGAAATGGATGTATGGCATGCAGCTGAAATATTTGAGAACTGGAGCAGAAAGAATGATTGCCCAGTCCTGAGAAAAAAAACCATCTTTCTAGCTTAGCTGCAGATTCTTCCTCCCTAAGTGACACTTGGGCTTTCACTTGAAATCGATTGTATATATACACCTAACTTGCTGTATACCTTTAAAAAAAATAATTATTCTATTTTAAGCCTTGTCCTGCTTTCTTCGTCATGTATATTTTTAAATTTATGCATATAATTCTTAAAATAATGTAATTTTATGTAGGTATATAATTGTATTTATGTATGTTTTATTATTACACATGGTTCATCCATACCAGTACAATTCATGCATTCATATTGCACTTTGCGTGTTCTGTCTGAGCAATTAGTCCTCTAAACTCCTCACTTTTTTAGATGAGGCTCTGACACTAAAACCAGGCTTCTAAGAAGCTATATTATAGCTTGAGTCTAAAATGCTTTGCAGTACAGATAGAGAACTCCATTAAGAAAAAAATTTTTGCTTAAATTTTTTTGTTTGTTTTGAGAATTTTTTTTTCCGGCAACAGCAGGGCCGATAGGTTAAAAAGAAATAGTTGCAGCAAAATAGTGACTAACAAGTACTAAGAAAATAATTTAAGTTACCTGCCAGTACACCTGCGGAGTGCTAGTGTTTCTGGCCGTGGGCAAAAGAGAGAACTTCAAATCAATGAGTTAACTTACTTGATTTACATTCACATCCCTGAATAAGCTGCTTGAGTGCATTATACTATATGAAAGTATCTGTCTGAATGCCTTAGCGGTACTGTATGTTTCCTGTATAAATCYGTTAATACTTTAGTATGCTCAATGCTGGAAAATTCCCTGAACCTTTGAGGCTTATTCCTCATAGGAGAAAGTAGACTTATAAGTAGATTTTTTTTTTTATTATTTTAGTGTTTCAAAATGCCATTTTAGAATGACAAAATACTGTATCACTAAAACATCTTTATATTTCTCAGCAAGGTGACCCAAATAACAAAGATCACCCACTGCTCTAGTAATATGCTGCTGACTCTTAAAGATTTCTTAAAGCTGCTTGGCAGGTTGTGCAGTTCTGCAGCTGAGCACATTTTGAAATGGATGCGGCAAATGTTATATAGTTCCTTTTGGGATTCAGTGATTTCAGATGAGCTGGTCACCTGAGCGTAGTGCTGTTTGAACACATAAATGAGAGTAGTGCATGCATGTGCACGCTGAAAATGGTAATGTTTGAATTATAATGAAGCCAGTGATTTTTCTGAAAAGTACTTTTTACAAACTCAGTAGCATTTTCCTGCTGGCTTGCTAGGGACAGGAGGAAACCCTTGTGTTAGCTTGGCCAGTTAAAATCCTTTCCTGTATTTGAAGGGTTTTTTAGCCCCTCTTTCACTCTGAACACAGAGCAGGGGAGTGAGCGTTTTCAACAGAATGAGACTCGGAGATTAGAGGGGGCCATGCTGCCGCATGATGGCAGCAAAATCTTGCTCAGGGCTGGGAGCTTCGGTAGTCCTTTAGCTTTTGGGACTGGCTTCTCTTCCCTCCCCCCACCCTGTCATAAAGAGAGCTAAAAGGGATGTTTTAAAAGAGTCTGGAGATAATGGAACCGTGGGTGCTGTTAATGCATTAATTCCAGTAAAGCTGCATCTTCTCAAAATGCATCCTCTAGTTTATTAGCTAGTACATGTTTGTTTTTAAAGTTGTTAGTGCATTTATCTTTGCTCTGAAATGTAATAGGCTTACAAATTATCAATTTACATGCTTGTTATCAACATAAAAAATGTGAATACTGAGAAGTAAGAGTGTACCGAGTGGATCCCATTCTTACATCTGAGTAAGAAGGCGTTCATATTGCCCACAACGCTACTGGTAACATGCTTTACAAGGCCTTTCTGTCCATATGTAGTATCTGACTTAATGAACTTAATATGTACCACTGCTCATTTTGTAGTCTATTGCAAAACTTTAACAGTGATCTTATATCCTTTTCTGTCTATTATGTCAGTAAATCAGTACAGCCAGCTTTCCCATTCTGTAAACTCGGGTATTCTATCTTATTATCATTAGGGGTGTTGTTATTGCTAGTTAAAACAAATGCCAAAAATCCTCCCCAAATCCTGTTGCATGAGTAGCAAAATGTGAACAAGATTTAAGAGAGATTTCATCTTTAGCTTGAGCTCCCCTCAGAAGTAACCACTAAGGAAAGTTAAAATATGCATTCTGAATTGATTGTATTCTTTTTGAAACTATTAATTTCTTACCAAAAAAGTGAAGATTGTCTATTCTTCCTCATGTTTTTTCCATGTTTGCTATGATCGGGTTTGTCACATAACTATCCAGTCTTAACGCGGCTATCACTTTTGCATATTTCAATTTTCTTATATACTTTAAGTTGCTTTTTAGTTTAAATCTTGTTTTTTGGTAGTACAATTGGGAACTGTAAATCATCTGCTGCTTAAAAAAAGCAATATCCACAACTAGCGGATTTAATCTCAGTCCTGAGTTGTGCAATACTCTGGTCAGATTAGCGCTGGCAGCTTTGTAGTGGAGACCTAATGAGCAATGAGTAGAGACGTAGCAAGAGGCCTGTGTGATGAGGTGCAAAAGTGATTGGGACATGAAATGGCAGGGAGGCCATTTTAGGTGAGAAGGAGCAAAGCTGCTGAAGTGGTGGTAGGAAGACATCAGCAACGACACTGAGTAACAGAGGTGCCATCGGTGAGCTATGGGCTGCTGTTGATCCAATATTTTCAATGTCAGTTCAGACACCTATGTTCGTACCACAAACTGACTGTTTTGAAAGGGCACAAAAGTAGCGGCATTTGGAGGTCCTGCTGTGTCTGTGGCTCTTGTACAACTGGATCGCTCAGGTCTCAGTTCGGCAAGTACTTTGAATGCACCTCAGACCAAAGAAGTGATTGCTCGTTGGATGTGCAGAAGGGGAGAGTCCCAACTCTGAGCTTCGCTCTGGCTCTTCTTCAAATGTTACAGCCATAGCTGCTTTGACTTAAGTGTGGTGTTTTAGTGAGTATTACAAGCCGCTTTCAGCTACATTATTTATTATCGCTGTGGATATTTGTTGCACACTGTTAAGCTTTGTAGTGACCCAGACAGCTGTCTGAAGGAGTCTAGTGGGATCTTTCTGGTTTTAAGCACGTGAGGACCAAGAGGAAGGTGCTTTGTTATTGTGACTGTTGTGACGTTGGTTACAAGGTTCCTTGTCCTTTCTCCTATATATAATGAAATTTATCCAAGACCTGCAAAGCAACTTTATTAACAGGGAATTCTTTGTGGTGTGCCTCTATAATGAGCTTACCATGAGAGGTGTTCAGACTCAAGGCTAGCTAATCCTTAACAAAGGGTATGACTTAGGCTGGGTTATATTTGAATGGCTTGGGCCAAATTGTCAGTGGTATAAGGCAACTGTCACAGACTAATCAGAGAGGGAGAAGGAAGATTTTTCCAGTGCTATGTGGTTATACTAAAACATTCTCAGTGTTATATGATTGCTCAACTAGCTTATGTTTACTCAGTGTTCTTACAAAACTGAATTATGAGCCAGAAAAAGATTCCTGACTTTATAACCAGTTATCGGTAGAGGGTGCTATGTAGCTTTTGCATTTGATCTGCATAGGTTGTATGTTTATCAAAGATCTTTTTATTTAATAATTTATTATTCAAAATTTAGTTCAATTATACCTTTGCTTACATTAGCAGTGCAGTTTACTGTAGTAGATCTTGATAACATTAATTTGATTCTGCAAATGAACAGATTTTCTATTTAGCAAGATTCCATGTTATACCACGATCAGCTCTGTTATAATGATTTTATGATTAGAGAGTGTTTGCTCCTATTTATATATGGTAATAAATTTATGGAATCTAGTTTACAGGCTTACAAAAACACAAACACCACCATCACATTTCTTGCTGGTATTTGCTGTCAGTGTGATAACGATGTCATCAGATGAGACATACAGCTTCTAAGTAGCTGTGCAAGCAATTCAGCATCAGGGCGGTAGCAAGTGAATGTCAGAAGGAGATTGTGCAGAAAATAGGGATAAGGAGGAACAAACCAGCAAACAGGAGCTGAGGGGAATGGAAGATGAGGAAACAGTAAGAAGATACAGAGAGATGAGGCTGATGAATAAAAGGCATAGGAGGCAGATGAGGGCCAGACGACGGCTTCTGATTTTGGAATTGTTGCTTTGCTAGCTCTGCCTTCCCAGCTTCTCTGCCCTAATTGCCTTTTCAGGCCTATGAAGTTTCCGACTTTTTCCCACAGTCAGTGTCCCAGCTGCTTGCGGACTCTTCTGCCAGTTGCTGATAGGTGGAGCTATGGATTTTTTCTGTAAACAGAAAACAGACTATGGGCTCTCTTGGCTTTTCAGTTATCTTCAAGTCTGGTGGGAGATGATTTGATCTCTTAAGTTTATTCTTGGAAGAAGTCTTATGAGTAAAAGAATTCTGATTTCTGAGAACTGATAGAGCAGAGCAGCAGGGGAATATCTTGGCCTATCTATCCATCCTTCTGCCATTTCCATTCTTGGTAAACGTGGGATAAAAGACATGGTCCAATCTAGAAATACTCTTGGCTCCACTTGGCTTTTGTAGAAAGACAGCTGAAGATGCAGAAAGTTATTGGAGATTAGCTCTTCATTTGGGAAGGCATGAGCAGCCACTGTTCTATTCCGCTGCTGTTTTGTTGGGTTGCCTTTTGGGCAGGAATTCCCAGGGTAGTGTTCCTGCATAACCTGGACTACGCTTGCCTTTTTCCTGCTGTGAACAGGGAGTCCCAGGGTTGCACCCACAATGACAAGGAACAGGACAGCTCATCCTGAGGAAATGAACAAAAAAATCCCTTGCTTTCCTTCAAGCTGGACAAGGTCACCCTTGAGTAGGGCACTTCAAAATATGCAAAAGGCACAGCTGTCCTCTGTAGTCCATATCTGTGGGAATCTTCCTCCTGGGAGGCATGCCTCTAGGCTTCCTCCCCTTTCTTCCTGCCTAAATCTTTTGGTTGAGATCCAGGATCTTGGATCAGTTCCCATCTCTTCTGTACTCTTGTTATTGACTGCTGACAAGGTGCTAAACAAGACCCACAAAAGAGATACGTTCTTACAGAGGGCTGCCTCGTGGCTGGGACATCAAGTGGGTTGTGCTGAACCAAGTACTCATTTCCTAGTACTGTCCAAGGGGAACATGACAGCTGTCCTGACTCTGTGGAGCAGATCATGCCTCTGCCTGTAGCAGGAGGAGTGGGGAGTGTAGGGGAAGCCATTAGGGTCAGGAACGTGGGGTGCTCTCATTTCTACTCAGCTGATAGCTCTGCTGGAGTGGCAGATGGTGAATATCAGGTCTGGGATCCAAGCCTGATAGCAATCAAGGCTTTGAAAAAAATAAACTACCTGGCTCAGAGACCAGAGGCAGGATGGCTCCTCTCGTGACATCCCGAGGCTGCTGGTGTTCCTGTCGGTCCAGGCAGAGCTAGCAAGTCTGGGAGGGGAGAAGGAGAGAGTGTGCGCGTTTCAAGCTGTTGGTATGACTCTTCAGCCCTGCTTCTAAGTAATCCAGACGTTGAACCTTGTCCCAGCACAGCACTAGCCACTGCAGCTTAAGTTAACAGCCAGTCATGTGCAGGACAGACACAATTTTAAAGCCCCTTTTGTTGAGCTTAACAAGGGTTACATGACAGGCTTTGGGAATTGGCACCCAAAGGCAAGGAAGGTTGAGTTAACTAAAATTAATAAGGTGGCTTGGGGGCAGGCATAGGGTATGCAAGATGAGAGTTTTATTCTTTGCCCTGCCACAGGCTTTCTGGTTGACTGTAGGCAGATCGCTCTAGTTTCCTGCTTGTCTTTCCTTTATGGAAAATAGGAACAATAGTTATTGACTACCTTGCATGAGCACTGAGGTGCTTTCACCTCATACAGATACGAAAGTAATAAGAGCCCAAGGCAGGCATCCAGAGGCAGGAGGGTTACGAGCTCAGAGCAGGGCACCTGATGTATAAACCCCATTTGCAGGAGAATAAGCAAGAAGTATTCAAAATCGGTCTTTTACCCAAGTAACAATTACTTCATTTCAATATAGTTCTTGCTGAGACCCACTCAGTCATGTCATGGGAGCACACCATTTCTGCAACCCAACAGGTATCGCTGGTGTAAGCGCAGAAGATTTCCTCAAGTAAACTGTTT
The DNA here is from genome assembly GCA_035582835.1 of Phoebastria nigripes. Lineage (NCBI taxonomy): Eukaryota > Metazoa > Chordata > Aves > Procellariiformes > Diomedeidae > Phoebastria > Phoebastria nigripes. The sequence continues at coordinate 2,442,202 of JAYKAV010002788.1, forward strand.
AAGTGCTGTATCTACAACATAAAGCAGTAAACATGGGGGAAAAAAAAAATAGCATCTTGCTCAGGGCCCTCCCAGGGTGAGTTTACGCTCAGTATGGGGGATATCTGAGCTGGCCTTATGTGAATTAGCTCATGTGTTGTTGTCATCTTGCTAGGGCAGAAGGAAGTTCTTGTTGCCTGAATTCTCGGTAGGGTAAATTAGTACTCACCGAATTCAGTGCAGGTGAGGCCAGACTAGCTTGGTACCTAAGTGAGCTTGTTTGAAAGCTAATCCAGGATCTCTGCAGTAGCTACCCTGCAGTGTTGCTCTGTAGATATGCAGCTCTTGACCTGAATTATTGTCAGTAGACAGAAAAAGGCACTTCTGAAGTGTGATTCATTGTAGGTGTTCATCTCAGGATGAGAAAAATTATGATACAGACGTATCTGTTTCTCTGCAGTGGATGGATGTAGTAGACCATGTGTATCTAAATTTGGATGTTAACTGCTTTGTGGGCCTGGGCTAGGTATGGAGGTGGAATGCTCCATGTCCTGTGAGCCAACCAGTAATGTAATTACGGGCTTCCTCCTGTAATGTTTCAGAAATACTAGGAAAATACTGCTTCTTAAAACAGTCTCTTTCTTTTCTCCCCTCTGTGCACAGTGAAATACAGTTCAGCTCCTCTAGTACTACCACTTCAGAGAGCCAAGAACCATCTTCCGGGGATCAAGCAGCGAGCGCGCTTCAGCAGCAGCTCCTACTGATGGTGGCACGAAGGACCCTTTCAGAAAGCCCACGGGTACATTGTAATATCTCATTTTCTAGCATTGTGATAAACTGCTTTATAAACAAATGCTGCAGGCTTGTTCCTGAGACAGTTTTGTTGATTTTTCTATACTGCTTTGGCTGGTATTGCTCATGTGGGAGAAGATGTATTTTATGTAGATGGATGCAATTCAGCGGCTTTCTAATGACACTGAGTAGTGTCCTAGGGGACTACTTAAAGACTCCATCACCTAAAAAGTTGATCTTCTATCTTTGGTCTTATTTCATTTGAAAGGAGGAGGACACAGCTGTTAGGATTTTAGACACACCACCAGATTTTAATAGTCTGAAGTGTTTATTCCAGATTCATTGCTATCCTAAAACCTCGTGTCTGGTTTCACTTTTCTGAATTGGGCAACCAGACTTCTGGATGTCTGTCGTGAAATGTCAAAGCCACCTCCTCAATGCAGCTGGTAAAACAAAAAGGCCCTCAGAGTTCAGTTTGTATGGTAATATGTGGACATACTTGAACTTTGCAGTGTTTGGGGTCTGTGACCAATGGCTTAAGGCTGTAATCTGTTTTTATAATTCCTTTTATAATAACTTTAACCTTCTCTTTTCTTCCATGGCAAATTCTAGTTCGATATTTATGAATAACCTTAAAATGCCAGTTAATTATCTTTCATCTTAGATTTTGCACAGGAACTTAAAGCTAGAAGCAACTTGTATAAAGGAACTATTTTAAATTAAAAACAAGGAAATTGTCCTGAATTGTGTACTTCAGATTTGGACAGAGACTTCCATCTAAAGGCTCAGATGTTTTCCAGATATTTATAATCTTGTAAACTGCCTGTAAATTAGAGAACAATTATCATGCCTTTTTTTTTTTCCTCTTCCGGGAAAACTGCACCATTAAGAAGTAAGACCTATTGCTCAAGATCACATAGCAAGTTTGTAACAAGGCCAGGCAGTAATTTCAGAGCTTCCTGGTTTCTGAATTTTTTTTATTAAACATGAAATTCTGAGCCTATGTAAGTCAGGAAAAGTTTTGTCATTGATTTCAATGAAGCTAGGGTTTCAGGCTGTCTCTGACACCATATAAACTAATGAAGTGAATTTTTATAAGCCCTTTTTTGATAGGAGGCACAATTAGACTTACTGACTTGCTGAGGGCTAGTCAGAGAGTTTCCCAAATGCAGCTCCAAAATCTGACTCCAGCCCAAGTACTGCAAGCCTCATGTAATGGACTTCATCCAAACGTTACAGTTCCTCACGAGCCAAAATGTTCACTTATGCACTCAGTTAAATACGTGTTAAGCTGTTCTGAGGACCAAACAATCAGATCCTCAGGTGTTTTTAATGGACTCTTTGCCACCATTTTGATTTTTTTATTTAGTTATAGTGAGCAATCTAGATTAGATGAGTGAAGTTAATGATTGTAGTTGATTGAGTTTCACATTACTTTCTGTTGGGAAACAGGACCCAAGAGAATCAAAACTGTACCAGTATTAGCAACTGTAATATTTTAAAATATTTTTTCTTTAAAAATGCCCCAACTCCATAATTAAGTGACTTTTTAAAGTGGTAATAGAAATATTGAAATTTGGAGTACCTAAACTACTTTTAGATTTTAAAATTAGTGTGGTGAAAGGATTGCCATCAGTCTCACAGCTTTTAAATTACTGGGAATTGTTAATAAATGAAAGAATGCCAAAAGCCCGGCATCCCTTGGCATGTCTGAACGCTCAGAAATATGAGTGAGTTACTGTCCTGTGCTGATAGCAGCTGAGCTACCCGGCACTGTGTGGCTGTACACTTTTAGTCAATTAGAGGCATGAGATAAGATGCATAAACTTGAATTTATTTCTCTGAAGCTTAAGCTAGCCTGTTTTACCTCACATTTGCCAGCAGACTGAGGATATCAATGAGTTGGTTCCCAGCTGACATGCAGCAATACATTAAGTCACATGCAAATTATGTGTAAAATTCCTTTTCCTGGAAAGTGAAGATTAGAAATTATTCCAATAATCTCAGAAAAAATTTAACAATTTGTTTGTGCAGGTGGACAGGTTGTTTAAAAATCTGTGTTTTTCTAACAGTTACAATTCAAGAAGGTGATCAATTATTTCACACGGAAATCCCCTTCTCTGACTAGGAAAGTTAATCTAACACAAATAATTCTAAGGTAAACATTGCCTGGAGTTCCATAATAGATAGACTAGTATTATTTAATGTTAATTAATTATCTTTAACAATGGGGGGGTAGAAGGAGGTTGAAAACCTCTAGGCTTTACACTGATTAGAAATCTCAGACAAATTCTTCTTGAAAGAAAAATAAGTGATCACTCCCCCCCCACCCCCGGCCCCGAGATCAATTATTGGTGTACTTTGGAAAGAAATCACTACTTTGCAGAGGTTTTTTTGTTCTGTTGTCTAGCTGTGCAGACTTTGGCTGATGGTCTGTAGATAAGCCTCCCTCCTCACAAGTGGTGGTGAAGGAGTGCAGGTATAGAGTTGGAGGAGAACTGAAATGCTATAGTTCAAACACAGGCAAGAAGAAAAGGCCTTAGAATCTGACAAAAGCAATATTCAAAAAGAAGGATTTATGATTGTGATGGTAAGATTAGAGACTCTTAAACTAGTGATGTTTATGCTGTTTGTGCTTGTTCGAAATTTTTTTTTTCTCCTCTTGCTGTTCTTGAGGATGCATACCTGATGTGGTATTAGAAGCATCTCAGGAAAGATAAACAAAGCTGTGTCTGGAAGGAGAGTTGATAAGTCATGCCTCTAGGCCTTATAGCCTTCTAGACTTTCTGGTTAAAAACAAGGATTTGTCCTATCGTGTGTGGTTTTGTGTTGTGCTGTAGTTAGCCTGACGCATGGAAAAATCTTCAAAAAGAAACTTTAGACAAGAAGTGGATCGGGACTAAAAAATAATTATTTTTCAATGGATATTTATGTTTAAAGCGTATTATCACTGTTGAGCTCCACAATTGATATAGCTTCTGTCCATTTGCAATAATTAAGCTGGTGCGATATCTTTGTTTCTAATTTAAAATGAAGAAAATAAATTGTCCCTCTATCCCTTAAAAAAAAAAAAATCTGAAACGTCATGTAAATTTGGCCTTTTAAACACCTGTTTTGCTGGCAGCCATATGTCAATGTGAAAGTGTGTTTTGTGTATTTCTGGTTTGTTTGTTTTTAAAGCAACCCAGCCAGGACCCTGAGGATTCTTCATGTTCTTCAGCACAGCGGAAACTGAACAGGCAGTTTTACAGATTTATTATATTCCCTGGCAAATGGATTAAAGTCTGGTATGATCGGCTTACCTTGTTGGCATTGTTGGACAGGTAAGCTTTTTTAAAGTGCAACTCTATGTAGTGTTACAGTGTGTGGCTCCACATGTATAGAGCAATGCAGATGACTAGAGAAGGAAAAATTGAGCATTGTATTAGTGTCTTAGTTGAGTAGATAGATGCTTGTTTGCTTTAAGTAGAAGAAAGCGTTTTTCTTCAGAGTTAGTTTTGGTGGTTCTCACTACCATTCATCTTCAAGCAGAGACTTTGATTCATGTGAGCACCAGGCCCATAGAATAGTCTTTAATTTGACTCTCAGCTGTTGGATCCAATGGTTCTGAGCTTTCTGATGAGAAAATCAGTGTTTTGTGCAAAAATACAGAAGTGGAAAGGTCCCAGGGTATTGTAAGCCAAGTACTCCAATCTTAAGAAAAATAATAATATTATAGAGTGAATATTCAGGAGGGGATCTTTCAGCTGCTCTCTCTGTTCCAGTTCAGTTTTATTTGTTCAGAGAAAATTTCTTGTCTTGGCATCTCTCCTTTTTCTAGTCCCTCAGTTTCATTTGGCATCAACTCTAAAGGCAGTGCTCTTTGCTATTAGACCTCACATGGTAATCTGCCGGACTACTAGGAGCTTCAAACATGTTAGCCTACATACCTAATGGCTGCTGGCTCTCCTATCTCTGCTTTTGGGTGGGTGCTATGCCATGTATGTTAATATGGGCTCCACAACAGAATTTCAGATGACAGTTTTACATGCTGCAGAAATCAGGCTGTACAGTCAGGGAGCTTAGGTCCAGAGCAGACACTTACTTATCTGTGGTGTCTTATCTCTGTGTTTCAATTGCACGGAAAGCATCTGCTGATAAACTCTTTTGTTATAGCCTGAATATTAACATTGTTTTTATCTCAGCTTCCATATTCTAATAGAACAGACAAAACGAATAGAACATCAGATGCAAATTTGGTCTTTCATCTAATTCTTTGTTGTCAGACGTACATTTTTCATTAAATGAATGCCTTATTTCCTCATCTAAAAGTGTTTGGGGTTTTGTTTGTTTGTTTTTTATAAACATACACTTGCCTACATTCAAATCAGCTCCACCGTGGATTTCTATTTGGGAAGTGAGATTGGAGGGGGCTGGACTTCAGTGCATATGCCTTTTTTCTATACATTTTAGCTATCACAGTGGGTAAGATCTTTGGCACAGGGGTAAAGTACCGTTGAAGGTGGAAATGTAGTTTTGGGAGCAAAACGTCAGATTCTGTAAATTCTGGTAGCTCCAGCACTGACAGTTCATACCAGCTGCAAATGGACCTGCCTTGCTCTAATGAATATATAAATATTTGTACTTCTCTTAACACTTTTACTCACATAGGACAGAAGACATAAAGGAGAATGTATTTGCTGTCCTCTTAGTAGTTCTCGTTTCACTTCTTGGATTCCTGACTCTGAATCAAGGCTTCTGTAAAGACATTTGGGTTCTGTTGTTCTGTCTCGTGATGGCCAGCTGCCAGTATTCTCTCCTAAAGGTAGGACACAAATAGGACACAAATTCATATCCAATTGCTGAATACTCTTCTAACTTCTACGAAGGCAAAATCCTGTAAGCAAACTTTTTTTTTCTGTTTTGTTTTTAGAGTGTTCAGCCTGATCCTGCTTCACCAATACATGTAAGTCTCGGCCAGTGTAACAAGTCTTTCTCCTTTATTATCACTTGTGTACTGTGAAACAGTTGGCTGTTCAGTGAAACACAGGTATAAGTAGTTTGCTATTCTAGGTGATTTATGAAAATGAGCAAGATGTTGTCTGTGATTTTGAGACTTTGTACTACGTTTAATTAATTTTAAGCTATTTGAATTTGTCACTGCTATTAGAAAAGTGCTTTTGCTTTAAGCTAAAATATGCAGTAAAAACAAATGCATCTGGACTAGTTTGTTGAAATTCAATCCTGTGGCATCAGACAAGCTTTTTCTTTCTAGAAACAGTGACTGAAAACAGCAGACGTTCCAGTTAGCACCTCAGTCATTGGTCAGTTGGGGTTTTAAATCTTTTTTTTTTTTTTTTTTTGAGATTGGGGATTGATTTTTTTTTTTTTTTAAATCTGGTATTGCAGATGTATTTCTCAATAGTATTATTAGCTCATCGAATGGCACAGGTGTTTTCCCTTTGTTATAATTTGGTCACAGTTTCTGTGCTCGTGTCCTGAAGAAGTGGCCAAGTCTGTGGCTGAACGCAGGCTGTAAGGATCTTTGCTGGTTGCTATTTGTCTGTTAAGTATATCTGAAAAACTGAACTCTGACAGTGACAACCACCTCACAAGGAAACAGTTCCTTACTCAAGTCTGTCCTCATTATGGGGCTGGTTTAGGAGCATCATCCTACAACTGCAACCTGACCCCTCCACCTGTCACAGTGTCTCAGTGTTTTTGATTTGCAGGTCTTGGAAGACATTTCAGTGGTCACAAGGTCCTTTGCTTGCTTTTACACCAGCTGCTTAGTTGCTGGCGTTTCTTATTTAGCTCTTTGAATGTTTTTGAGGACCCTCTCTCTTCCCTCAGGGTTCAAAAACAGCATGTTGAAAACTGCAGGTCTGCTGGATTATTTCCCTTTGGCAGGGAGCAATTATTTTTGTCAGTTTAGAGGCTAGAAATACAGGCTAAACTTGAAATTGAGGTTATTTACAAGTATATGCTAGACATTTCACTGGGGTGGATTTCAGAAGATTCTTAGTTTCTTTTCCATGCCAGTTATTATGGGGTGAACTTACGGTATTGTTGGTTATAATGCATTCACAGGAAATACCTGTCTGCATAAAAAGTAGGGAAGGCTAATAAACAGCAACTTACACATTGTAGGGTAATATTTTCAATATACTAAAGAAATATTCCTACCTCAGTAAAACGTTGGGTTTTTTGGGGTCTAAAATAATATTATTTGTCAGTTCAACTAGCACGTGTCTAGACACAATAACGTGAACTGTAATCAAATAGTTTGCACTTATTCAGACATCAGTAATGTGTACATTTGTTTAAAGTATGTGGCAAACAGTTGAATCAAAACTTCATTATAAACCTATCTGGCCCATATTTTTTATAGTATTAAAGACAAAGTAGCTAATGAAGTTGAAACAGAACATTTTTTGTGCAGAATCCAGGTTTGCATTTCAGACTCCCACAATGCTGTTACAAGTATTATTCACCATGTTGTATTCTGTGTGTCATACAGTAGCGTAGCAAAGTAACAATAGGTGTATTCCCATCTTTCATATGCTTTCCTAAAACTTTGTTTATCGGGGATATTTTCTTGCAAACTTTTTGGTGCACCACACGAACTCCAATGGAAATAAAATTTAGAGAGTTTTTCCACAGAGGGTTTAAAGGTGGGAGGCATTATAGATAAAGTTAAACTAGAAGATTAGCTATTTCTACATTACATCTTTTTAACACAATGGGTATTTGTAAAGGCTTGCTTGAGCTAGGAAGCACCACAAAAAATAAGACAACAAGAAGACGAGAAAAGATACTCCATGTACTGTTTCATAATTCATGTAACTACATTAAAATTAAAGAGAATAACATCTCTTGATGTTAATGTAAGGATGCAGAACAGCGGAGGGATTAAAGAATGATCAGTACCATGTCCATGAATGAAAATGCAGATGAGATTTTTCAGTGTGAAACAAACCATCGCGAGCCACAGATTTGCTCACTGAATTTCTATTCTTGGATCCACGAGTAGCCGCTAATGCCTTATGTTATCCATGCCTGCCAAGGAGGTTCCAAACTTCTTCCCTCTCTCTCACATGCAGACTTTGTTACTGATTGATGTGACTTTGTCATCTCTAGCCTATACCGTTTTGAAAGACTCTGCTTTAAAATACCATCCAGTGAATTCAGAAAACATAGTGCCTAGGGATGCATAAAGCTTTTGTTCTGAACTGCTCCTGAGTGCCAGTGTCTTCACTTCCTGGTGTTGAGGAAGAGCTTGCTGACTAAACCCTATAAAGTCTGGTACTCTGGTACAATTTTATTGGGGATAAGATTATTTCTTGCCCCATACCATGCTGTGACAGCTAGGGTCTCCGAGTTGAACACTGTGTATTGTCTGTATACTGTCACTGTGGTAAGGGATGAATTTCAGTATATAGAGAACCTATCTAACTCAGCTAATGTTTTGAATTTTATATTAATTTATATTCATTTTATTGAATTGTGATAATAGTTCTGTTTTGATCAGCATTGGTGTTTAAGTTGGAACTTCCCAGGTTCTACAGCTAATGCTGGCTACTAGCGTTTATTGTAGCTGCAGGTTTAGTACTGTTGCCTGCTACAGGATGAGAGCCTAATTTTCCTGTCAGCCTGTGCTTTAGCCTTTCCAGTTCTGGTCCGCTGGGAGCTGGTGGCCTTTAGTTGCTGTTCACACAAGGGTACGTGGTTCTGGGATGGTGAAATTCAGGAACAGCCTCCTCACTGGAGTGGTGGGGAGAAGAAAATAAAGCCCATCCCAACTATGAGTTGTGTCAGTTTATTAACAGCAGAATATAAGGGAGGTGCCAGTGACTGCAGGGTATTAAATTCAGAGATCCAGGAGATCCTTGTGTGCATTTCAAGGTTTTGGACAAGTGGCTTTGACTGCAGAGTTTCTTGATAGTGGTTAGAGGCAGCAGCAGATTGGGCAATAAAGGCTGTGTCTGTAGTAAATGGCTATATAGAAGGATCATGAGAGCTTGTCTGTAAGTCCCTCATAAGACACCTGTATAGCTCAGGATCTAGCTCAGGTTTACAAAGGCATTTGAGCTTTGAAAGATTGCAGTCATGCTCTTAATAAGATTTACAGAATTGCTTGCATAACTTCATTGTCTCGGTCCCATTACCTGCCAAAGCAGATAGCTAACTCAGTTGGGTAGCTACCATAGGCAGTTTCATAAATCCCATAAGGCATTTAAAAAGTGTTTTTAATTTGTCCCTGTAAGCTTTTCTGTAGAACTGAGCACACACACTTTTCTTTTTATGTAAAGCCTTCTGTCTTTTTTCTCTTGCATGTGTGCCTCCACAAACAAAAAAAATCATTAGATCTTTCTGAAATTTCCCCACCAAAATGCTTTGCAGTCAAAAGTGCTATTTTACTAAATGGAAGCATTTGTGAAATTATTCTAGCTTTGTTGAAAATCTTGATATTCTTATCAAAATATGAGATGCACCAGTGCAGTGTTTGTAGGATGTGAATATGTTTTTGAAACATATTAATGAGAAACATGGACCTGAAAAAGTGAGTGACATTTTTTGGCAGACTTAGGGAAAGGAAGAGTTTTCACTGAAATTTTTATCGGCAGAGAAAAAATGATTGTTCAACAAATGAGATGTAAAATATAAAAAGGAATCCTGCTTCATTATTTAAATTCTTCTGAAGGAGAATGCAGAGTGGACTAGTTTCACCAAGATGAAATCTGTTTTGCATGTCAAAATTTGATGAGTTTGTCTAGTAGAACAAAATGAGCCCTTAATATCGAAAATATCTTGTTGATAAGTTGCACTGCCACGTGCCTGTTTTGGTGAAGGGCTGCCTAGCTTGGCCTGTCAGTGGCAGGCACAAGAGGGCTTCGCCCCTTTTTTTTTGTTTCTAAAACCTTGAAAAGAGGAAATGTAATGTCCATCCCCTGGCTGTGGCTTTCAGGAGGTGATGCACTGTCCCAGTGATCCTCTCTCTCCTAGAAGGTGTTTGCTGTTGGCCTCAAACCAATCCTGTCCCGAATAATCCCCCTCACACAAAGGATGTAAATGACAGTGAAATACAGCACTAACACTCGCAGCAGTTCCTCTTTCTTGTGTTGCCTGTTCCCCAGATGTGGGGACTGGAATCTCTGTTGTGCTCTGGGAAGCTCATTCAGCTCGAGCGCATCCCAAGCAGTGCAACAGCTGTGCAGCCAGTGTCCTTCTGAGTGCATCGCTGCTGCATTGCTTTGCTCCTGTTGATCCGATAGTCAGGATTCTGTCTCATTCCCCACCGCCACCTGAAAAATAGGGAAGGTAGTATTTGCTCACATTTTGCAGGCTGTTCAGACAGCCTTTGAAAGCTGCTTCCTCAATCCTAACTAGCATTATTGTTGTTAGCATGGTAAGACTGATTTATTTAGAATGGAATAGAATAGACTATTTCAGTTGGAAGGGACCTACAATGATCATCAAGTCCAACTGCCTGACCAATTCAGGGCTGATCAAAAGTTAAAGCATGTTGTTAAGGGCATTGTCCAAATGCCTCTTAAACACTGACAGGCTTGGGGCATTGTCCACCTCTCTAGGAAGCCTGTTCCTGTGTTTGACCACCCTCTCGGTAAAGAAATGCTTCCTAATGACCAGTCTAAACCTCCCCTGGCGCAGCTTTGAACCATTCCCACACGTCCCATCACTGGATCCCAGGGAGAAGAGATCAGCACCTCCCTCTCCACGTCCCCTCCTCAGGAAGCTGTAGAGAGCAATGAGGTCGCCCCTCAGCCTCCTCCTCTCCACACCAGATAAGCCCAAAGTCCTTAGCCGCTCCTCACAGGACATTCCTTCCAGCCCTTTTACCAGCTTTGTTGCCCTCCTCTGGATGCATTCAAGGACCTTCACATCCTTCTTAAATTGTGGGGCCCAGAACTGCACACAGTTCTCCAGGTGAGGCCACACCGAATACAGCGGGATAATCACCTCTTTTGACCGGCTGGTTATGCTGTGTTTGATGCACCCCAGGCTGCCGTTTGCCCTCTTGGCTGCCAGGGCACGCTGCTGGCTCATGTTGAGCCTGCTGTCGACCAGCACCCCCAGGTCCCTTTCTGCAGGGCTGCTCTCCAGCCACTCCTCTCCCAATTTATAATTGTCTTTAGCGTTACTCCATCCCAGGAAGAAGATGCAGAAAATCTGGCATTTGGACTTGTTAAATTTCATCCCATTAATCACAGCCCAATGCTCCAATCTACCTAGATCCCTCTGCAAGGCCTCCTGTCCCTCAAGAGAGTCAACAGCACCTCCCAGTTTGGTATCATCAGCAAACTTGCTAATGGTGCATTCAACTCCTGCATCCAGATCGTTGATAAATATATTGAACAGAACTGGCCCTAGAATTGAGCCCTGAGGAACACCGCTGGTGACCAGTCGCCAGGCAGATGTAGCCCCATTCACTAGAACCCTTTGAGCCCTGCCCTTCAGCCAGTTCTTCACCCAGCGCACTGTGAACTACTTTAGAAGTAAGAGTTAAATACACACTGTAGCAGTAGTTTGTAGGATTAGTGCAAATCAATCGTGTGAGGGATGTGTATGAAAGACGTAAGATAAGGATCCTTCCACATATTGATTCCTTTGGATCATCATTTCAAAGTGCTGCATGAGAGAGAGACCAGAAGCTGCTGATGAGTGTCACCCCCTCCAGGAGGAACACTGATTTGCTGTCAAGTGGTTCAAATCAACGAAAAAAATTGAATTGTATTGGTGCAAAAAATCAATCTCCATGCCTCACACTGCACCTAGGAGGTGCTCTACTGCTTTTTTACTTCTCAGGATGCAATTAAAAATTATTCTATATTTCATAAAGTAAAAAAAAAAAAAAAAAAAAAAAAAAAAAAGCCAAGCTACCTGAAGCAGACACCCGTTAAAATAAAAGTAATATAGAGAAAAATTCTTTTTCTATTGAAAGGAAAGGTTCAGACAGATTGAGGTTTTTTTTTCTCCACAGAAAATGACAACTTCTGCAATTAGTGTGTTTTGAAAGGTCCAGAAGGTTAGATTTTCAAAATCATAAATGATTGCTGGAGTTAGTGTTAACTGTCTTTTGAAAGTCTCTCCAGAGAAGATAAAATACCTTGTAACATTTTTATTAATAATTAGTATGTATAAGTCATTAAAATATTTTGTCTGACTCCTGACCCCCTCTCCAGTTTAATGCAGTGCACACAGTAGGAGAGTGAATACAAAATTCAAACACTTCTTTTTTTTTCTTTTTTTTTTCTTTTTTTCCAGGGGCACAATAAAATCATATCCTACAGCAGACCTGTATATTTTTGTGTATTGTGTGGCCTTATTTTGCTGCTAGATGCTGGATCTAAAGACACAAATCCTCCAGTTTATACAATGTATGGCTTGAAGCTCTTTTCGCCTAGATCTCTCCAGTCAGCCAGAGACCATGTAATAGGTGAGTCAATATTTTTCCTGGGACTGTAAAAATGAATTAAGCGTTAGCCGGGGAAGTCTGTGTTTTCCCATGTTGGCAGTCAAATGCATGTTATGGAGGCACAACTCTAAGTCAAATTGATAGAAACATTTGGAATGACTTAAGACGGGGGTGGGGGGCAGCTGGCAACCTTCCCTCACGTAGAAGGAGTTCTTAATGAAATGAGGCTCATAGAAAAGTCTCTATAGAAAACTAACAGTCACTGATGTTATTAGCAAAAGACATCATCTGTGAAATGCAGTTAATCTTTGTAAGAGCTTGTCTGTGCGGAGCAGTTACTCCAGAATAAGCCGAGTTTTAAATTTAATGCCTGGAAGCTAATCCATGCCAAGCCCTCAGATGGACATTCTTCCACTTGTGAAGAACATGATTTTTCTTGGTTTAGTTTAATCTTGCTGTCCACGTGATGAGTTAGTGAGGAGCGGCCACTCTGCAGTAGCTCTTCCAACCTGTTTCCTTCTGGAATCATGTCCTGGGGTGGCTGAGGACATTCAGGTATTGCCCCGAAATGGGACTGATGGTCCTTTGGCACTAATTTGGAGTGGCCACAGCTGGAAATACCCCATTCTGTCAGGACACTTCTTCCTGTTACACACTTGCAGCCTGTAACTGTGATGCTGCTCTAGTTGTGTCACGGATACGAGTGCTGAACTGGACTCACGTCAAGTAATGCGACACTGTTAGGTATGAAGTAGAAAAGTTAAAGGTTACTGTAAAAGTTGTGAAAACTTCCCAAGAGCTGTGTCGTAGTGTACTGAAGACGATCCATTGGTTTGTGAGTTTAGAACCAGGAAAACCTACCGTAGTAGAGGAAAAAACTTTGTCGTACAGAGTGTATGTCCTTTGAGGTCTTTGTTCACTTGTGACTGTTGTACTTGCTTTTTGCTATACTCAAGTCAGGCTATTACTGCCTGAAAGGCATACTATTTTTAGGAAAGCCTTCTGGTCCTTTATATGGGTTCATTGACTCCCAATCCTTCTCACTAGAAACAGGGGAATAATGAAGACCTGCATCTCACTTATTTTCATTAGCTTCTTTCATTACTTTCCTTTGGTCTCATTAAAGTTTCTTCTTACATCTTATTTTCTCTGCCTGTCAAAGGTGAACAGTAAAAATGCTGATAAATAATTCAACAAGAATCTTAAATGACTCTTGGGATAGAGATAAATGAAAAACTATAGCAACCAGTATAAGAAAAAAAAGTGTGGTTATAAATGTGCTAATTTTGGCTGGCCTCAAAAGAGATGGTGGAGCAGGTTCTTGAAACAGCCTGGAGGGGGTGGGAGAGAGAGGAAATACAGGCTCATCTCCCCAGCTGGCATCTGTTTAATGAGAGGGAGAAGAAACCATTTCCCGCTGCTTGTCCCCCGTTCTTATTTTGCCAGTTCTGGGAGCTGGCACATCTGTGGGTGTATTTGTTCAAGTGATGTTTGGTGCCGCGCTCTGGCAGTTCCTTGCTTTGTCTCTATGGGAGTCCCAGCTTCCGGCTGCCATCAATCCTTGCAAGTGTTCACAGTGCAGCTACTTCCCTACGCCATGGCAGTTGGCATCCTCCAGCATCTTGCTGCGCTTTGAGTACAGATTCCCTTAGGCACTGAAGGTATAGAATTGTTTTGGGCAGTGTTTGTTTTGGGAGGGAAGTTGGCCCCACTGAATACCAGTGAAGTGTTGCTGTTGTTCTGCGGTTTTGCCCATTTGCTAGGTATTTTTGATATCTTTTTATTGGTTTGTCATCATATGGCAACTTTTTAATTTATATTTTACTCATAATTCATTGTAGTATTCAGAGCTGATATGTTGGGAAATCAAGGGATTTTTGACTATACACTACAAATACCAAGGAAAGGAAAAGTTTTCTATTTATTTCAGACGTTTACTATGGTAAGAAGCTAAAGTCATGGAAATCATAGAAAGGACTTACCAAGGAACTACTGTGATGCTGCATAGCATACTATGATAAAAGTCTTGAAACAAGGGTATAAAAGAAAATCAGTGGAAATTTGTTAGATGTGTAACCTAATTACTTAAGAAATGTGGCTTTTAACTGGTCGCCTTCTTTGCAAGCAATCTATTTAGGATCTGATTCTGTTTTATTTTAAATTGATGGTGGTTCTGCTATTGATTTATATTAGTTGGGGGATCATGGCTTTAATTCATTCTAACTATGGTTTTCATCTTGAATTCCTTATTTCAGTTGACCTTTTTGCTAGATTAACATGCGTAGTGCAAGTAAGTGCACAGGCAGAGCCAGCCTCAGTCACTAGGTGCTACGGGTGTGGTTAGTGACAAAAGTAGTTACGCACTTTATGTATGATAGTTTTTGTGTTGAAACCATTTAAGCTTTAGACAGGTGAGTGAAATTATTTGGCAGACATCTCAGAAGAGTAAGTATCAGGTGGTGGCAAAATTTTATGATAGCAAGTCCTCTCCCTGCTACTTTCAGCAATGACCGAGCTTCTGTCAGGGGAAGAAAGCCTCTGTGAATGTTATCCTCTGCTATGTTCAGGAGGGGGAGAACAAAAAGACTATTTCTCACTGAAATAATGCTTTTTTTTTTCCCCCCTGTGAAGAAGTATGTATTATTACACAGCAAATGGACTAGTACTCAGATATATCATTTTTTTAAAAATAATAATTTTTTAAACTTCTGAAATGTTTGCGGTGACATTGCCACTGAGTTATCATTCTACATTTCTCAAAAGACCCAAAGATTCCAAAGTCAAAATTTGCGTTTCCCTCCTACACTTATCTGGTAGCTACTCGTTTAGAGGAAACCTTCAAACGCCAGCAGCTCACATAAGCATCTCTTAGTGGTCCAGCTCTTAAAGGTGTTGTTCTGTATGGAAATGTGTGATGCTTAAACAAATTCTCTGTGGAATTTATAATGCAATTCCAACTGATTAATCAGTTACTTTTATTGTCTGCTTCCCACAAGGGAAACTACTGCTCCTAAATTCACTCCTTTTGTAAGTGACAACTGTTTATTTTCCTCTCTGGTATACTCCTTTGTGCAGGATGAGATAAACAAAGCTACCTTAGCTAAAGAAGTTGTTAGGATTATTCAAGGTATTAATTGAGAGAGGGTGAGGTGAGGAAATTGCTGTAGTCAACCAACTTTTCCCTCCTTGTTTACATTCACCCCTATATATTTTGGTGTACTGACAGTATGACGTCTCCGGTCTTGTCCTTCCTTCCCCTGCTCTTATTCAGCTTTTTGTGAGGCTGCTACAGCAAAGACAGTCATTTGGACTGTAAGTCAGTAGTCTAAGATGAGATCTGGCAGATCTGCAAGTCCTTTGCCTGAGGAGCAAGATCTGTGAGTTTCAGCAGTGAGTTTTTGGGATAGTTGATCCCATGGCAAGTCCACCTGGCCTGCTGGGCAGTTTGCTGTCATGCAGTTGTCTGTCTTTGAGTGGTCCTTGCTTGGCTTGGTATGGCTTGGTGGAATATCTAAAAGAAGAGCAGAGTAGTAAAGGAAGAGGAGATTAATAATGGCATTTGGCGTGTAAAAGATTAAGACGACAGTGTTTCCTCATGTTCTTACGTACGTATAATTTGTGCCAGCGGCAGGAAGTCATGATGAAGGGCACATTGTGAATGCAAGTATACTTAAGTGAGCCCTGTCTGTGTTTAACACTTGAGTATGTCAGTTTTTCTCCTGTGTTTGACTTCCTCAGCAAGATTTACAGTAGTAGATAGCAGTAGTGTATAATACGATGAAGATAAAAGCTGTCAGATCAAACTTGGTGTATTGTTTTATTTTAGCACAAGATGCATTAGTAAGAGGAGCTGGGAGTAAAATGTGAAATTAGCATTCAACAAAGAACACAAATCCTATTGTTACCTTCTTAAAATTTGACTGGGATGGGAAGGGGAATAAGTTGTACTAGTGGTTTGTTTAATTTGCTTTTTATGAGAATGAATAGGAGGAAACTGCAGTCTTCCTAGCATGTAAACTAACAAATACATACTTGTTTAGGAGGAATAGTGGCTGACACACATCTCTGTCCTTCACCATGTAGAACATTCTGGTACTAGTACAACAAAGCAGTAAGAATATGATTAAACGTGTGCATGTATCCTTGAAAGTTGACAGTATTGGAGACTTGGGTCAAGTGTGTGTTTAGATGCTTTGCTAGACAACTGTGCTTAGCATTTTCTAGGGTGGAGCTAGAAATGGGAAGTGGGAAGGAGGAGTGGCTGGAAATGAACAGAACATAAGACTAGCAGCACAATTACCTGAATTATGACTCCTGCTTTTCCTTGACTGTAGGGCAGCCATTTAAATTAGCATTTCTATTTAGAAAGAGACTATGTAAAGATGTCAGACTGGGTTTTACCCCTGAGTTTCTTTACTGTTTTTAATGTTCTTTCACTACTGCAAAGTCAAGGTCCATCCTGGTGGAAGCTGGGGAAATATTCTGGGGAAGTTTCACTGTAGGTTTGTCCCATTTTTATGTGCTGCTTTAAACGTCTGCTGTTGATTGCTGGCAGGGGCAGGATTCTGTGATAGCCAAGATACTTAGGATCTTAGCCATTAAAATTTTTTTTTTTTTGTTTATATTGAATTGTTATACCTGTACCTGAACCATCTCAGATTCAAGGAGGAAGTTCTGAAGTCTGCAAATTAAAATTTCTGTACTTTAAATAGAACAAATATGACTTTGAAAGTATTTGAGAAGCAGTAAGGAGGCTACATAATGATATTTTTTCTGCTGCTGCTTTTATCCAGAATAAAGCTTAAAGTTAACCTCTGAGCTTTAGTTTCTTACATGTAAAATAGCATAATTTATTTTGAATACATGAGAAGGAAAGTGTAATCGTTGCTGCTAAGGTTCAGGTATGCTCACTTGAGTAATCTTCAGAATTTATTGCAACAATTTCTTATTCTGGTATGATGCATGTTTCTCTGTTCTCCATACGTTGTGATGTATGACTGTGTTCTAACATACATCTTCTTTTTTTCTTTAGTGTTTTTATATTGCTTTCCTGCAATTTCTCTTCTTGGTCTTTTCCCTCAAATCAACACCTTCTGTATATATCTTTTGGAGCAAATAGACATGTTGCTTTTTGGCGGTTCTGGTAAGTAGCCAGTTGCAGCCTGAGCTATCCCTTTCTGGGCTTATAACCTTGGATTASAGTATATTATTGCATGTTTTAAAGCACATTGTATGTTAAAGCTCAAATAGCTAATGGTATTCATATAACAGTGGGGTGAATACTAATAAGACCCCCTTGATTAGATTTCTTTTTTCTTTTGAAAAGTTGTATACAAGTTGTGCTATAGGCTGCAGAATGTGGTTGACATCCAAGAGCTCTTTCCTGGCATGTCCAATGTGAATCTTTACTATATTTATTAAAAAAAAAAAAAAAAAACACTTAAAAAAATTTTTTTTGTTAAAATTCCATTTAAAAAATGAAAATAAAAATGTTTGTATTGTTCCATAGTAAGGCATGTTCACAAGATACTGGATGTGTGATTTTTTTTGGTGTTATTTCAGTCAGAGGTTAAACAAGGCCCGTGAGAGACGATGCATCAGTTTTTTGTTGGTAGTGGTGGGTTTTGTTTTTCATTATAGCTTAAGTAACAGAGAAGGCTGGGATGCATCTACACTGTCATCTTAGTTTGGATCAGAAACAAACTTCCTCCCTGTTCCCACTTACCACATGTTGTTTTGCATCATGGAATGGTGTCAGAGTATGCAAACTGGATTCCATTTGGATAAAACTTAAAAGAAAGGTGCACTGTAAGGGTGCACCTGTTGCACTCCAAACACTAATGAGCATACTGGTCTGTGGGACCAGACTAGAGATAGTCTGCAGTAAGGCATCTCAAACACGTATATCATGGATATGACATCCTCAGCACTTCTCATTCTGCACACCCACGCTTACTGCATCGTTCTACTTGCTACTGTAGGCATAGGCTTTGGCAAGTGGTTAAAACTAGTACAGATGATATGGGTGTTCTTTGCTTTTTGTCTCATAAATACCGTAACAGACCTGGAGGAAATAACGTGTTGCATAAAGTCCTCATCCTATCCTAATGATGATTCCAGTGTATGTTGAACCCTAATTAGAGCACGGTTTTGCAGCCCCTGTGTCTCCATTGTTGAGACTGCTGAACTCCTAATTTTGTCTGACAGCTTTTCCTACCCTGCTTCTGGAAGCTCTCAAAGGAGGTTATAGCAAGAGATCAGCTGGCATCCTTCTCTCTCCCTTTAAGTTCATTCATTTATCTTAATATGGTGCAAATCATGGTTGACTGAGCAAGTTAGGATGCTTTTGGATGATACCAGAGTCTCTGTCTCAGGAGCAAAGGGAAGGAGGAAAGTGCCACATGGAGTTTGACTACAAAATTGCCAATTATTTTGTAGATCACTTCACTCCTCCTTGGTAGCAACATGAAAAGCCATACTGATATTTTGGCAAAACAATGTTCAGTACAAAAAGCAGTAGTGTGGGACCTCAGGTCAATGGAAAACACATGGAGTACGGTGGCATTGGGCTTTCAGTCTTAGCTGTAAACAGTTTTGTGAGCTTATTTGGGGCATTGAAGGTGTTCTCTCAACAACCAGCTTTGTGATATCTGATTTTAATCTCTATACCTCTCATGATGCAAGAGCTGTTTCATTTTTTTCTTTTGATTGCACGTTCTCATTTAGGAAGAAATTAACTAACATGTAATGTCTGTATTTCAGCTGCTGCTGGGCTCGTATCTGCATTATACAGCATTTCCCGAAGCTTTGTGGTTCTGATTGTCCTATATGCTTTCTGCTTCAGTGCAGTGAAGGTAAGCCAGAAAAATAACACTGCAAAAATTCAAAATTTCAAGCTCAAAATTAATATAATCTAGGGAGACCAGAATTTTTTGGTGCTACGTTGTCATTGTTGTTTATCAAGATAAGCTTTACAAGCCATGCTTCAGGTTCTGCCTGTTAGCTACACTGAAATAGATTGAAACTGTAGTAGAAATACCAGAGTAAACGTGTGTCCAGTACCTGTGACTGTTTGCCTCTTATATGTATCAGTCTGAAATGATCCATTGAATTTCCACTACAAAGACTAACGGCAGCCTTGGCTTAAAAAGCTGCAGCTCCTATTGACCTGTATAAGCCAGACTGAATTTGGTCAAAATTCCTAGTAAGGTCCATATTTCCGAAGGAAAAAAATAGAGGATTTTGTTGTTGCTTCATAACAGTATGCCTAAGAACTTAAATGTCCAGCTTGGGCAGACCAGTGGACCATCTAACCCAGCAATGTGTCTGCATCCACAGGGAAATGCAATTCAGGAATTTAATGCAAGCCAGATGACTGTTTGCCACTCTTTTCCCTAATATTCCACCAGTATCCACAATTGTTGGGTTAGGGATGTGGGAGAGCGTGTCCCTGCTTATTTCATTTGGTATCTGTGGACTTGTTGTCTATGAATTTGCTGAGTCCCTTCCTGAATGTGCTGGTCCTGTCTGTCTCCACAACTTTGTGCCAACAAATCCCAGATGTTCACTGTGCTCTGTGCAAAGCAGTGCTGTCCTTCATCGTTTTTAAACTGATCTGCTAATTTCACCAAGTCTTCCCTATGCCTAGTATTGCAGGATATGTGGAAGAACTGTTCTGCATTCACTGTATCCTCTGCCATCACAGTTTTGTAGGCATCAGTCATATCCCCCCCAGCCATCTTCTCTTTAAACTGAAGAGTCCCAGGCTTTCTAGTGTCTCCTTGTAAAGCAGCTGCTCTCTCAGGAGCAGCTAAGTTAGTCGCCCTACTCTGTGCCTTCTCTTACTCCGTTGCGACCTTCAGTTGTGGAGAGTAAGTTGCGTATGGTGCTCAGGATGTGCGTGTGCCACGGCTCTATATGGTGGCAAAATGACTGGCTGCGTTGTTCTCAGTACCCTTCCCAGTGATGCCCAATGTTGGGGTTTTTTTGCAGATGCTGCATTTTGAGCCATATTCAATCTAAAGCATTTATTTTTTTGCTGTTAATGTATATGTTCTCTGCGTTTTTTGTTTTATTTAAAAAGTATCAATGAAATTTTGGCTGCCTTCAAGTCTGCTGAAAAGTTCCCAGTGACCACAGCAAGACCAGATTTTCATCTTAGACTTGTGATAAATTTTATCCTTTAAGGGACAGTCTTTTGACAGTGTTTCATTATAGGCTAGATGCTGTCAGTGCCGATGCAGGAGTGCACCAGGATGTGCAGTGATTTACAAGCTGCTCTTGACATCTTGTGGGCATACGTGAGAGGATGCTTTATGGTGCTACACATGCACAGCACACACAGAGATCCCAATATGAGGTTCTACAACAGCCAAGGATGTATCGTGTCAACACCCAGGCTGGCAATTTACACAGATGAGAGGGGCAATCAGATGTTTCTTTAAGGGAATTCTTTAAGGAACATAAGCATTTCTATAATGGCTTTTAGCAATTTTCCACTTAAAATTTTGAATAGGAGCCTTAAATCAAAAAAGGTCAATTATAATGCCTTAATGATCTCTCGCAGATGATCAGAGCTGGCTGTGCATGTGTTTTTAACCACTCCCAATAGTAAGGTAAAATGTGTTAAGCCACCATTTTATTTTGCCACTGGGTGGCTTGAGTCCATACACAATAAATTATGGCAACTCAGCTGCTGAGCAGTGCTGTGTTAAGACACTTTAAATTAAATGTCCTTGAACATGTGGTGTACTCCCAGGAAATCTCCTGTCGCCAGGCTCACCCAGTATATCAGTTATACTGGTTTGACCTGACCCAGCTGTGTGATGCTAGAAAGCTTAACTGATTCTTATGCAGTTTCCTAAAGTAGCTAGTATTCCTGCTACCGTTTTCTGGTTATATTAATGGTTTGGAAACTGGCACCTGGGATGGAGAAGGTGGCTTTCTGTAAGGATGAACAGAGTGAGAAAAATCTATAACGGGAGAGAAAAACAATGAGAAAAATGGAAAGAGCTATATGGAAGGAAGTAATTGAGTTAAACCACTGTTCAACAGGCAAATATCTGGGGAAATGATCATTTTTCCCCTAAGGTTAGCAGAGGGCGATTCACTAGTTGAGGGTAGGAAAGTTGTGTGATGGATACTTTAAAAAATAGTTTTGTAAACAGTATTAAAGAAAAGCCTCTTAAAATATTCTACAGACTCCTTTCTCAGCATAATACTTTAAATTACAGCATGCAGGTGGCTTTGTAGATAAGCAATCTCCTTGTGGATTAGACTTCAAACTGCTTAGAAATATGCTTTTAATGCTACCCTGAAGTTGTAGAGTGCTGTGAAAGATCTACAAGATATCTGTTGTAAATTACCAATATTAAGTGCAGACTTTCTGTTCACACAGAAATTACAGTTAATTGGAATTTTTATGGCACTGTTCTTGTGAAGGCACTTCTGAGGAGGTTAATTTAAAGCATGTAAAGATGATTCCACTTGCTTCAGCTCATAATCTCAGTCTACTGGGGTGCTTGAAATTTCATAAATTTTTTCTTCTAGAAGTTATAAAATAAGCACTTGTATTAACCCTCCTTGTTCTTCAGTCAGGTCCAGAGATTATATTCCTTTTAGATTCTGTCAGACTTATTCTTTGGTTGGTGGAGGGGTGGGAATTGGCTTAAATGTAAGAGAAGAATCTGATCCTGAATAGGGACCACTGTGAAAGGTGGTCTAGTACACCCTCTAAGAAACTAGAACTGTTTTGATATGTAGTGAGCAACAACTTCTGATCCTAATCAAATGAAGGTTTGGATTTTTGGTGCACTAGAAATTGCGGAGTTTAACGCAAAACTGAGCAAATGCTATAGTCTGTTTCATTGAGGTGTTTGCACAACGGTGATAAGTACATGGTTGTCTTTAAGATAGAAATGGCATCTCTCCCACACTTGCACTTTATAGGTATTCTTTATTTTTTTATTTTTATTTTACTCTTTTCACTTTTAGTCAGTTGGCAAACCCAACAGAGCAAAATTTTCAGTATTTATGGAGGTCAAAAAATCATCACAATCAAAAAGATTCAGGGCAGGGAAATACGATAGACTTTCTCTGGCACAGGATTTCTGGGTTGCAAAGCTTATTTCTTGGCTGAAATATAGCATCCTCAAATGTAAACTCTGTTTATTGGCAGAACATCTTATAGCTCAGCAGGTGTAACTAGCAGAGTTCTATTTCCTGAAATAAATTGCAGAGGAGAATGGGTCTCTAAATGGTTGTGTGCTTTTTACTGGTGAACAATTGCTCACATCAAATGCCCAGGCTGAAGACCCATTCCAGCGGTATCAGGCTTAAGCCTCTCCTTTCCTTAAGTGGTTCTTGTGTTCCAATTATTATCTTGCAGGGCAAAATAGTCTAGCCTCATTTCTCTGTGTATGTTAATTATTCCAAAAGGAAAGATATTATTCCTGAAGAAGTTCATTAGAAGAATAATTAATTTACCACATGATTTTCTTTTTTGTTAAAATAAATAAACAATGTTCATTTGATAATAGATCTGTGTTCTTAAGTGAGTTTTTCTTGTTCGTTTTTAGAACAGAAACTATAGATGTACGTACAATAGTTTGATGTAGTTGCAGTCAAAGTTTGAAATGATACTAGAGCAGCAAGTTCACAGCAATTAGTTCTTTGCTCTAGAACTCCAATTTCAGAAAAATTAAAAAGTAAGAATTGAGCAATTGTTTTGGGGTATGTCCACAAAATAGTGTAAGTACTCAAGTTAACTTTCAACATGCAAATTTAAGCTCTAAGAATTGAGACAAATGGGCCTGTGCTGAAATCCTGTGCATTGTCCAGACTGATTTTGCTGTTGAATTATGTTGTACAAAACCAACTGAGAGTCTCCATGAAAAAGCAGCTGCAGTATAGACGTATCATTAGTTTAACTTAATAATTGTCATTGATTTTTTGTTCAGATAAGTTGCCTGAGGAAAATTATTATACAGTATTCTCGATTGAGAGTTCATCCTATAATCTGCAGACAAAATTCGGCGTGCCCAATGAGATCATCTGCCCTGCCACTCTTTCTGAATGACCTTGCAGCATCTTTGCCATTGCATGACCAGAAATGTTTCTCTCTCATAGCTAAAATGCACTTATCACCTAAAAGAGGATGGACAGATCTCTAGTCTTGTGCTAACAGTGAATGTGCAGGTTGGATCATGTGGCAGGCTGCTTACATGTCCTGTCACAGGACTTGATCAGAAGCATATGATGTGTTTTGGGGGTGGCTGCATACGGCTCACCTGGCAGACACAGGGTGTTATGTGACCAAACATACACTTTCCACACAACTAAAGTAAGGGACAGTCTGTTACAAGACCAGGTGCGAACTCATTGCGTGATGGGGAGACCTGTGTTTGAGTTGTGTGACTCGGACACTTGGAGGAGGAACAGGGACATGTTGTTTGGAGGTGACTGAGAAGCAAAGAGGTCCCACCTGCTGTGGCCAAGCGATCAGCTCCCCTCCTCAGAGTGCTCCTCAGCAGCTTTGCCCTTGCTTGCTRTTTGTGTGGAGGAACTGTGGGTCTGCAGTTTGTTGGGACCTCCTCTGGTGGTGCTACTGCTGGACTGGTCAGTTTTCTTTTTGCTTAAAGCTGTCAAATTAAAAAAGAAAAAAGAAAACCCAAAATTGTCCATACTAGGAAGTACAGAGTATTGTGAGTGGAGCAGGTTTTCAAGTCACTGTCTGACATAGCTGGTGAACAGAAGTCGTTCCCTCTGGTGATGATGTGAAGTCACCTGGATAGATTTTTGTTTTACAGTCATGTTATCCCAGTGATGCAAAGGTGGTTTGGCTACAGCTTTCAGGTGCTGTAAAGCATCTCCTCATGCATCTTAGTCCATGACGCATCCCTGTCATGAGTGATATGACACCAGCTGCTTATCCAGCCTTACATACAACAATACTGCGAACTTGATTTCGAACAAGAGAGAAGATAAATGTCTTAGCGTCTGAAGAGCAAAGACTCGAGTTTCTCCTGCTTGCTTTGAGATTTTCTTTATCTCCCAGGCCTCTGTTTAATGATATCATCACTCCTTATTCCAGTTCTTTCCAGGTCCTCTATGAACTTTCATTTACTTTTGTTTTATAAAAAGCTCTAAATCCTAAACATGGTTTTATCATCTTTTTTGGTCATTCCTTGGATTGTTACATCTAATAGCAGCAATTTTTCAGCTCGCTACTTTTTTGAAGCTATTGGGTAACTGAGTTTAGTTTAAAATTATCTGCGTTCACTTCAGCCTGGCTTTATTTCTGATCTCAGCTTCAGTCCTGTAATCTTGTACAGAAATTGGCAGCTCTAATAGCTACCTTAGCTTTGATATATGAAAGGGTTATCTCTTTTTCCTGGAGGAGTTGTTTTTATTTTCAGATATTACATCCCATGGAGACACGGGAACTTCTGTGCCATCTTTTTCACTTGACTAGAATTGCCTGATGTGCTGATTTTTGTCTCCCGCTCCATCTGTTTTGTGGTCTGTGCCCAGATATTTAACAGATATTTAAAAAAAAATTCAGGTATGCCCTCCTACTTTTTCCACAAATATTCAGTCTGGAATTTAGCCATCTTGATATCAGTCTTCAGCATTGCAGCACATCAGTGTTTTGCTGTGGGGCAGAAGAGCACATCCCCGAAGGTTTCTGGAATCAGTCAGTCCTCCTCTTCTGCCTTCTGTTACAATCAGCTGGTTTGGATTTGAAACTTATCCAGAACCAGTTAATTATTTGTCATCCAGCTTTGTTTGGTTTGGTTTTTTGGTTTTTGGGGTTTTTTTTGGTTTGTTGGGTTTTTTTGTTTGTTTTTTGTTTGTTTGGTTGGTTGGTTTTTTTTAGAACTGCTTAAGGAACTTGCAGTTTATCTTCATCAGCCTGGAAAAATTTCAGATTTTGGACTTGGGTCAGAAAAATTAAACTGATGTGAATGTGTTCATATGCGGCACAGCTGCCTCCTCCAGCTCTGTGTAAGTGCATATTTTTTTTAATGAAAGTTATATAGTTTCCATTACCTTATACCTGCAGAAAGTATTTTCTGGTAACTTATTTATCGCTTCAATGGACAGTTACTAAAAATCCTTTGTGTATTTTAAACCATTCTCAGCTCACATTGATGTAGTTTGGTTTGTCATTTAATGAGTTTTAAATTCATTAATCAGAATAACAATGCTTCTTGATTCCTGTTTTCAATGACGCAGGCTTCCTCTGTGTACTAATAATTTTGAAATATTTGTCTTAGGGTTTTATAATGGGAAAGAATTGCAAGCATACATTTCGCTCAATCTGCTAAGACTGCCCAAATAAATTTCTAAACAGCACTGAATGGGCCCATGTGTATAGACAGAATTCCTGGACGTGTAAGTGACCAAAAATAGAAGTATAAGATTATTAGTCAGCTTTGTTTCTACCACATAAAATACTTCCAGCCCTGTTGGAGGTTTTGAAGACAAGGCTCATCAATTTTATGTTCTTTCCAATTTAGAGACCCCTGAGGTTCAAGCAAGAGCTGTTAGGAGCGTTAATTTTGGAGAGAATTGTCAGATATCACGCATTTCAGTGAGCGATGTTTGCAGCCATAGTCAGACTCGCACTTTAGTCATAACTTCAATAGTTATGCCCTTAGTTTTCTGCGTGTATAATATGAATTTATTGTCCAGATATAACAGAAAAAGTAAATTATGTCTGCAGAGTCTGATACGGCCCAGGGTTACTCTTACAGAAGCATGTCACTGTATAGGAATGTAGAAATCTGCACTTCTTGTTTGGGATAAGTTCACCATTATGTGAAACATGAGTATCCATGCCCCCTGCCTGAAGTTGTTGCTCATCTTACTCTCTAGCCGAGGAATCCTACTCACAGACTGGGACCCTCTTGTGTAAGGTGGTGTGTGCACACACACGCATACCCGTGCATCAGTCCCATCCTTGTGGATTTTAAATTTCAGCAATGAAAATACAGTCACAGATAACAGTTGGGAGTGCAGAGAAACAGAGACACCGTTGCTCAGAATGGGCAGTGACATCTGTATTCTGGTAGCTTATCACTTGTGAGGTTTTTGGAGCTCTTCTGGGAAAGTAATGTCTTGTTTTCCATGGGTGATGGGAAGATAAGGCTGGTGGCCATCTCTCCCTAGAATTTGTCTCTAACCAGTGTAATGTGAGGTCCATGAATAATTCACATTTCCTGGTCATTAGCGTTCACTGAAAACAAGTGTCCATGGTAATATAGTTAAGCTTATAGTTAACCTTGTAGAGAACAAGTGGTTGTTACCATTTTCTCATACCTTTGGGGAGTGGGGGGAGGATTGCCTTTTACAGTCTCATTCAGAAAGTTTTTGTATGTTCAGAAATAGGATGATAGTATTTCTTTCAATTTACCATCACACGTGTGGAATGGCTGACTGTCAACAGCTGTCCTGCATATTGTTTGATATGAGCAATAGCATGGATGCATGATGAAGCTGGGGAGTGGAAGTAAGGAGAAAGACCCCCCCAAAAAATTGGTTGAATGATGATGAAATCACGAGAGAGTGGAAAATTAGATGATTCTTTGTGAAGAACAAATGGAGTTTGTCTCCATATTTAAAAAGCCAGTCAGTATGCAAACACCTTCAATGATGCTAATGCTGCAGCAATCTGCAAAGTCTTTGAGTTGAGAGGAATATTCTGTCAAAAAAAAAAAAAAAAAAAAAAGAGGTAGCAAGAATTTCTACTTATCACAATGGTTCTGCTGTGTTCAGAGCACTTTTTGTCTCTGGAGTAGGACGTATGATTTATTTTAGCATATCTTTGAAAGATAAGAGTTTGCTACATGCATTTTTTTTTAAAGGAAGAAAGAAGCAAAAAGGATAAATAATGTAGGACAGAAAACTACTATCGCCACTTTTTAAAAATACATTTGCCGCCCCACCTTTACCAGCGGTAAAAGCCTTGTAAGTTCAGAGACACCTTTATCTTCCTTTTTAGTGGGTTGTTTTGGGATTAGGCTATTCTGTGGTTGAAATGGAACACCACCGCCCCGACCACTGGGTCTGTTGTAACTCATCACTTTCATCCTTAACCCTGTAAGTCCATTTCACTTGTTTTAAAAATGACTACGTGAGTGTCTGCATCAAAGTCAAAACTGTATATGAAAGCACTACGTGTCACCTCAACCAAATGAGGTAAAGTAGGAAGTCAAACTCCCTGTCTAGTATGACAGATAATACCAGCTTCCAAGACTCTAAAACCTGTCATTCCTGTTTTCCCACTGAGAAGAATCATAGTCCAATTATCAACTATATTGTTTTTTTCATCTTTTTAATTTAAAGCTCTACCAGGTATCATTAGTGGGGGAGGAAAATGACAAAATGGAGCAGGGTACATCACACTGATGCTGGAGAAATGACAGCTTTGTTCATTCTCATCTTTTGTACAGCATTGTGTAGCATTATTCTGGAAAATCCTGCCCTCTAGGCACATAGCAAATAACGCTGCCTGTCCTGCCTGCCTTCCTGGCTCCCTGACAGCTGAGCTTTGAGG
The DNA here is from genome assembly GCA_035582835.1 of Phoebastria nigripes. Taxonomy (NCBI): domain Eukaryota; kingdom Metazoa; phylum Chordata; class Aves; order Procellariiformes; family Diomedeidae; genus Phoebastria; species Phoebastria nigripes. The sequence goes on from JAYKAV010002788.1 coordinate 2,469,948, forward strand.
GGACAATGGCACGTTGGAACTGGAGCACAGGCCAGCCGAATGCAGAAGTTCTGTATAATATACAGAAAATATGGAAGTAAAGAGTTCCTGAGACATTAATATGAGGAATCAGCCATGTGCAGTTTTACAGTAGAAATAGGGCGAAATGATTTCTCAGACTGGCTGCTGATACTTTTCAATACCAGGTATATTGCTGGGCTCTTTATAGTATTTTGCTTTCAAAATAAGTTGCAGGGTGAAGGGGCAGTCATGCACTAGAAGCTGCTGGGTGGATCTGTACGCAGTTGTATTGCCCTGGAAATGCAATGGATATTTGGATGGTCTGTGATTCAGCCGTTTTCAGAACATTTTTACTCCAGCTAGTTTTCTTCAGTGTTTTGAAGAATATGAATTTCTTACCTGAGACTAAGCATGGGAAAAGTTAACCCAAAATGTATTTGGCCCCAAAACTGGGAATGACGAAATGAAGAGTGGAATTGGATGGCAAAGTTTAACTTGTCAAACAAATGGTGCTGGATTCTTTCAGTAATACCATGTAACTCTCTCTTTTGTTTGTAATGACTGTTTTAAGTAGGATTGTTTGATAGAACTAGACACTTCTTTCTTTCATCTTTGTGATGTTTAGTAGTATGATGAGGGGAAGGTGATTCTTGGAATTAAAATTTCACTTCTGTGATACCAGTTCGTAGGATAATGGGAATTTCATCGTTAAATTCCAAAGAAACCTCACGTTGCAGCAGGTGGTTTGTCCCTTAACAGCAAATTAGTTTGTCTTACCCAGGTATTCATTGCCCCTGAAAGAAATGAAATCTTTCTTAATGTGAATCAGCTTTGCTAAGAAATCATGCATATCACTGAGCAAAATAAGATGAATAAAACCACTTTATTCTGTGAAAATATGTCCTGTACAAGTTGTGAAGTTTTTCAAGCAAGAGACATACTGCAGAAGATGCCTTGTTCGTACTAGCTGAACAAGGCTTGAAGTTTCACAGGTCCTACAAGCATTGTCTCTCAAAACCTACCCAGAAAGTGCTCTGGTGTCAGGATCTGGTAACCTCACATTCACCTGATCAGGTAGAAGTTGTGTGGAGGCATGGAAGCGTAATAAGTGAAATGGCTATGGATCTGATCCACTGAGTTTCTGTGTCCTTCACAGCCAAAATTTGTGTCCTTTTACAGCCAGGACTCACAAGTATGTCTTAGGATCCCTAATTTGTAGCTGAGGACTCCACAGATGAAGCTGGTCTTGATAAGTGTTCCTTAAGCTTCATGTTCTTTCTTTTATTATTTCTAGCCAATTTTAGCTGTTTTTAAGTCACCCAGAGACAGTTTCTCATCTTGGTTATGCCCGAGTGTGCTGGCGAGTATGTAAATTGTCTCTTCTTTCCCTACTTGGGGATGTCACGTACGGTGGCAAGCGCTCTCCCTCTCCACTGTGTTATCATCCAGGCAGGGCCTGGATGTAACGTACAAAGCAGCAGAAAGATTTCAGAGTGAGGTACCAGAACTGTACCCCACTTCCTGATTTAGGTGACATATTGGCATTTGTTGTGTGCAATCTGGCCACAGGTCAAGTAACTACATATCAATTTAGAGTTTAGACAAATACGGTGCAGTTCATTTCACTCGCATCTCATTTTAATGAGAATTTGCCTCTAGTGTTTCATTAAAGAGGAAAGAAAACCTGCCTTTCATGTGGTTTCCTAGCTAATTGCTGATTATAGAGGAATTACATAATATGATCACAAAACATGCCCCTAATCTCAGTCTTTTTTACAATAACAGACTTTGATATGAAAAAGGATTTTCAGTCCTTGGTAGATGGTGTACAAATTTAGATGCTGTGTGTTTAACACTGTATGTATGGCTTAGCCTAGTTTAAAAAAAAAAAAAAAAAAAGGGAGAAAAGTAAGGGAATTAAGTTAAGTTAAAAGTTCTGCATTCCTAACTTACAAATACTCTGCTTTCTGTCCTCCTGTTCAGGAACCCTGGGATGCACAACACATTCCAGCGCTGTTCTCTGCTTTCTGTGGTCTGCTAGTTGCACTTTCTTATCACCTCAGCAGACAAAGCAGTGACCCATCTGTACTGATGTAAGTTGCCTGAGAATGTTATTTATTGATTACTCTGTACAGCACACAACCAGAGTGATGCCTGGGTTTCAGAACCGCGGGGACTGTCTCCCAAAAGTACTATGGTGAGGTGGAAATTCCTCGCTATGTCTGCCTGGTTGGTATCAGTCCTGTAAACAAATGAAGTGCTGCAGTCAGATTACCAGTAAGGCTGGTGCTCTTTAAACAGCACTATCCAAATTCTCTGAAGCAGATTTCACCCTCTGGGAAATTGTGTGCCTGCCATGTTGGAGGATTGCGATTTAGTTGAGGAGGCTCTCAGGCTACTGGAGTTGCAGAACGTGCATTGGGTAGCACCGTGGCAAGAAGAAAGGGCATTTGATGTGCTGGGAAGATGGCTCAATTCCAGCTCTTGCTGAGGGTCACTGTCAGTAGGCTATGCCTCTCTGTTTGAGATTAACTCCTTCCTTTTCTGCTCTGACACAGTCTGCTAAAGGTAGCTGAGGAAAGTATTAAGAGCTGCTGTTGAGAACAAGGGAGATCCAGGGGAGAAGTCCCTGACATTGTTATCTGCAGGTTGAGGTGACATGAGAGAGGCCCATAAATCCATAGCTCAGGGGCAGCAGACATGAGTATTCCTGTGTGGGAACTATGCTATATGGCTGTCATGGGGGCTGTGGTGGTCCACAAGCAGCTGGGCATCTACATATATGGCTGTGGGATTAAGCAAGCAAACGGGTTTTGTGCAGCCAGTATCACCATGCCATCTGGGATTCTGCTTCACAGACAGCTCAGTCTTGTCCTAGAACAGTGCAGAGAGCCTGTGAGGAAACCCACAGATTCTCTCCTTTGATTCATGAGGTGTGTTGTGCATGTCTTGAGGTGAGGCTCTTTAGTGTATGAAGATTGTAGTAGGCATAGGCATATGGTAAGTCAGGGTGGCTGGATGCACAATTCTGTAATGCAGGAGAGAGACAGGGGAAGTGGAGGGCTTTTTAGGCCATTGAAGATTATATCTGAGGAGAGAAACTTGGGAAAAGGAGAAGAATTCCAATGAGGAAGGAAAGGATATAGGGCACTAGTAGAAAATTGGCATCTCAGTAAATCTTACTGAAGAGTTGAGAAATTCCTTCTTTACCATTTAGAAGACTCAGGGAATCTGATATTTGTACATTATGAGGTTCTGATGTGGCAAAGCAACAAGAACTGCTTATATCTATTGCCGTTAATTTTATCCAAAGCCTACTGTGTCTGGCACTGATTCAATTAAACCTGGATCAAGCTTTGTGTAGGTAGTGTGTAGTTCATCGACCGTTACAGTATGGAACTCGGGTATGGAAGGAAGTGAAGCTGTGTGCTGTATTAGGGAGATTTGTTTAGCTTTGGAGTAAAATATACACAGGTAAATTGCAAATCAGCATGGAAGTGTAAGCTCTTTCAATTTTGAAGTAATTTAAATGTATTCTTCTCTCCCATTCCCCAGGAAGGACACGGCAGTTCATTAACTTCTTTAATAAAACAGAAACTTGTCTTTCCTTAAAACTTTTGTTTTAAGGAAGTAATCTTAAACCATTAAATCCATTTTAACTTTTAAATCTAGCTACCGATTTCTTAACATTCTTAATCAAATCTTCAGCAGCTGAAATGGTTGTTAAAAATCTTAAGATTAAGCATATGTGTACAACAAGATCAAATGTTTATTGTGCAATCATGATAAAAATGTATAATCCTTGAAAAAAGAGGTTTAAGATTTTTTTTTTTTTTTTTAAACAGCTCTGAACTTAATTAAAGGCAGTTAAGGAGATTGGAAACAGTATTTAAGGGATGGCCTGTAGCATAAACTTCAAGATGGAGGAGGAGGTAGCACATAAATCTTGACCTGAGGATTAATATACAATTTATACAGAAATAGCTTCTTTGGCCTTTCTAATGTGGGTCTAAACAGCTCCCATATTGGTTTCAGCTTAGCTGAAACATTAATAAAGGGCATGAATGGAACAGCAGCCTTTCTGCTCATTCCTCTAAATGACTGAGTCACATCAATTGGACTGCTGAGACTCCTTAACATTTTGACAATCACAGGTAGAGCTGGTTTGTGTCAATCTCCAGCTATACAGAGATAAGATAGCTACTGCACACATGAGGAAGGAAATCTGAGGCTGTTCCTCCTCCTCTGCCCCCCAGGAATATTCGTATCTGTTAGACATGTTCAGAAGTATCCTAACTGTTTTTTTTTTTTCCTAACAGGTCCCTTATTCAATGCAAATATGTCCCTCACTTTCTGCGTCAACAATTTGAAGATTCATCAGCAGATCCACTCCCAGAAAAGATGAGAGAATCAGTGGTGAGACCTTTTCTTTCATTACTTTCTGTTCAAAGCTCTCTCCCATCCATTTTCCCCACTGAGGAACCTTTTAAATATTCTCATTTAGTAATTTAAGTATTTAAATTACTAAAAGCACAGAAAATGGGAGGATCTCTATCCTGTTCCGTTAAATCCACAGATGGAAACTGAGAGAAGTTCTTCTAGATCTTCTTTCCAGTGAGGCCAGAAGGGAGAAGGGAGATATTGTAATTTTCCTTTCTGAAGGGTTCCTTTGAAGGACTTGGCAACATTGATTCCTTAATGTAGTTGATGGGAAATGCACTCTTAGAGGTTGGGGAATGAGGCATCTCATCCTGGTACTCAGAGAGCTAATGCAGGTTCTGTGCATAGAGTTACAGCCTGGCAACCTGCTGTGTACAAGTAGGCTGGATTGTTCAACCATGCGTTCAAAAAGGTGAGCAGTCCTGCCAAACTCCCTGTCTACGTTGGAGGGGGACAGGATTTGGTCCACAGAATTAAGTGTGTTTGAAACAGCCCTTATTCATTCTTTTTCTAGGGCTAGGAGTTGACCTGGTTTTCAGGAATGCCTTTTTCTGTGCCAGGAAGTACTCTTGACTGTATGCCCTCCACCCCAGCCAAGCCAGGTGGAGCACAGACCAGACTGGCACCTAGAGATGGAAGAAGCATTTGAAACTTGACCAGTATGAGAGAGGGAGATACATGCCTGGTGCCAAGCACTGCCGTCTCATCCTCTCTTCTTTGCTTGGCAGGCTGTTTATTTCCTGCTGTCTGGCACGTAGCTCTAAGTTTGTGTCAGCTTATTTCCCACTTCAGCTTAAACATCCAAAGTGACCCATCTTCCTTTTTGTGTCTTTTTATGTTAAAAAAAACTCACTAACTGTTACCCAGGGGAGGTTGATCTTATAAAGAGTTCATGTGGGAAGATTGTCAAAAGTATTTGTGTTTGACATTTCTTAGAGTCATGAACTGTCCTGCTTCCCAGCTGTCAGACAGCCTTTCCTCCTGACCGCATACCTAATGCCTGCATCTGAGCATTTGCAATCTAGGCAATTATTCCTGAATTCCTGAAAGCTTGCAGAAGCAAGGAGCGTTCAGAGAGTGCCTGGAAGACAGACTGCCTTTTTTTGACCCTTAGACATGACCTGAGAGTCCATAGTGCCTGGTGGTACAGGTTGCAAGTGCGGTAGCTGGCCTGGGCTCCAGATGTACCTTCAAAGGGATGCATCTCTCCTGTACATCTTGTATCATATTTGTTGGGCATTTTATAAGGTGTTACACAGCTTACATTCAGCACATGAGCTGATCCCACACTACCAATGTTTTCTACTTTTCTTTCCTAAACTGCTGCTTAGATTGTTATTTTCTACCATGTATAATGTTACTTTAAACTGCTTACTCTAATAAGGCCCACATAAGGTTAAGTGATACGTCTATTTCTTGTTGCTTGTATTGAGCTACAGTTTCTTGCAAACTAAACTGTTTGCAACAGGGTCACACTGCAATTTGAATGTCCAGCTAGTAACAGAGTAAAAACCAAAGTATTTATGTTAAAGTTTTGCTATATTCTGTGGTATTTCCGGTGTGTAGGTTATTGCCACAGTTCATTGTCAGTCCATTCTTGTACCTGGGCACTGTATGGCAGATGTAATGGAAAGCTTCTCGTTCCCCCCTATTTATATCCCACTTGTATCTTTTGCTGATAGTGCCCTTCTTAGAACAGTACCGAGCTGATCTCATCTGTTCTGCAGATGGAGCCTTGCCAGGGGACTGAAGCAGTTACTGCGGCTGTCCACTTAACTGGTTTCATTTCACAGTGCAGAGGGAAACCTTGAGCAAGGCTTCAATATATTGAAAACAAAAAACGAAAGAATGAAAAACTTCGCATCTAAAATCCTGGCTGTATTTTCAAAACGGAGTCATGCTGCAGACTCTTGACCTATTTTTGTGTCTAATGTGGACAGGGATCTGATGTCTTATACTAACACAGTTACCATGTGGTTCAACCGCACTTGGGCCCTTGAGCCACTGGGGCAGAAGATGCAGAAGCGCAGGGAGGACTGCGGTGGGACTGGCCAGACATAGGACTTCAGTTCTTCTCTTCACCATGTCTCATTCCTGTCATGTTTTGCTAGTGGGTTTTTTGCATTTAATTAAGTGGGATTCCTGGCACCTTTTGCTTTCCAGGATGTACCTGGTTTTGGGGATTGGCACTTTTCTGCTCTGTACATTTGATACTCCATGCTGCTGCTGCTGCTGCTTTTAGACAGAGGCAGCTTTCCTTCAGTGTTGCTGGAGCTTGCTAGTTCTTTGCCTTCATGTTTTTTTTCTCTGTCCAGGCTTCCCTCAATCTGTATAAAAACTCTAAGCAAATGTGTTTGCTTACAATATCAATTAGCAGTGCTAATTCTTCCACACTGGGAGATCTCTTGAAGAAAGAGAGGGCAATTTCTGATTAATGGAGGCTCTTTGTCTAACCCCTGTGTTATCCAGTACCTCTGTCTCAATTAAACACTAACCAGTTTGCCAGGAGACTCCCACTGCTATCTCACAGCGCAGTGCTAATAGAACAAGTAGGGAAGAATTGAGGCAGGAGAAGATGCACGTGCCTCAAGTTTGAGGAGCACAATCAAGCCACAGTCTCTGCTGACTTGCTTCAGCAACAGCAATCGTGTTTAGGATGTAGAACTCAGCTGACTCTTAAAAGCCAATTTTAAATAGCTTCCAGAACTTCTGCAAGGGGATCTTCAAACAGTTCAGAAACTGGGTGAAACAATATGTCAGCATTTGAAGGAAATTTCATGGTGGTAGTTTGCTTTTTCCTCTTAGAGTACTCCTCTGCGAGGAGAGTATTCCTAACCCCCTGTCAGTGGCAAGAGATGGCAGGATACAACACAACAGCCAGCCTTGCCCTCATCTATATACAGACATATGGTCTACATAACATGCCATTTAAATAAGACCCATATTAATCAGAAATCCTGAGGCGTACAGAACCAAATCACCTCCTCAAGGATCTGAAAGCAAACAAGGTTAATATTGAAAATTAATGTGTTGTATTCTGTAGTGGCTTTGCATTGATGTTAGGAATAATAAATACAGCATCTCTAATGTTTAGTTACATGACCTTTACTATTTTCCTTTGCTTGAATAGCTGTGTAAGAATTGCCAGCTTTGGAAGCCTAAATTATAAAGCAGCTGTGATGGATAATTGACCATTCAACTTTGAGAATGGAGCTTCCTACCATTATAATTAATTTCTATAGGCATCCACATGGCTGATTACTAGATTAACCAGTGGCCTGAGGGTGCTAATGTGTTACATTCAGACTCAGCTTCCTTCCTGGCCTTTAATACAAACATTTAGATAGCCAGTAAAAGGATTTGTACAAAGCACCAAAAGCATAATTGGAAATAATAATTTAAAAAAAACCGCCACTATAGCATATTCTGCTTGTAAAATCTCTGAGGCATCAAATGTAGTGATGTTGGTTTGGGGTTTCTTTTCTCCCTTGAGTGTAAAATGGAGAAAAAAGAACACCTGCTTTCAGCCCAAACTATAACAGTGGTTATCTCTCACTGCAGAGATTTTAACTGTGATCAGAGCTTAACTTTTCCACGTTGGACCAATTGCAATGAAGGACTCAAACATCACATCATAGGGCTATTCAGCATTCAATTCATAAGTTCCTGGGCTTGGGAATGGAATCCAAAATCCTGCTTTAGACAGTTGGGTCTAAATGCAGGACGGGGAACAGAGTTGCGTCCAAGGTAGGCGTGTGCTTTGCAGGAACTCACTGCCTTCAGCAGGAAAGGTGGAAGCTGCAGATCCACCCACAGCAGCCTGTAGGTGGATGCCCAAGGTTTTCTCCTGGAAGGTAGCTCTGAATCTCCCTCAGTCAGAGAGGTAACTGCCCAGGGTCAGCCGTTTCCTGGGGGCCCCTGACCACTATGCCGTGACAAGAAACAAAAGTAACTACTGCTCAGCTTTGTTTTAGAAGGAAAAAAATCCTGAATTTTGTGAGAGGTTTGAAAGCATCTGCCACATCAAGAAGGAGCTCCTGTGGGGACTGCTGTGCAAGTCAGCAGCTGAGCAGTACATTTATATTTTGAAGCAGTTCTGTGCAAGGGCAAAAGGGCAAGCCTGGGCATATATGACACTTCAAGCACTTTAGATGTTGCCAGAGTTGGAATGCAATTGTCAGATTTGAGTTTAAATACCTGAATAATATTCATTGCTTTAAAAGCATAGGCCTTTTCCTGTATGGGATTGTTAATGTGTCAAAAGCAGTGAGAGCAACCTAAAAAGAACACTTGCAAACTCAAAGATGGGAGATGTGGGAAATACCAGTCCTGTGCAATATAATCTGTGTAATACATTCTCTTTTGAATTAATATTTTGAAAAGATTCTCTTTGGTGACCTGCCACAGAATGGAAAGTTAGGATGCCGCCTCTTCCCAAAATGTCCATTATTATCACCTCTGCTGATTTTACAGCTAAATTCTTAATATTTGATGTAGTTCTTAAAATGGCAGCTTCTTCAGTCACCTGATTGTGAAAGAAATAAGTCATTTTAATAGTAATCCTTTCTGGTTGTACAGAAGAGCCTGAAAATATGATTGGAGTGTGTTTGTTGTTCTTATAAGCTTGTTTTAGATTATTGAGTAGTTGGATTCAGCTGTGCAGAAAATGATACTTGATCAAGACTTTTCATAATATGTATTCACAAAAGGGCTGAAATAGTGCCATATAAATCTGGCACTGCTTAACTTTCTCAGATGCTGAATTTGACAAGCTAAATACTGTTGCTTTACGTAGATTTTGTATGGAACATCTTTAAAAAAATTTGGAAAGGTTAAAAAAAATTATTTCCATTACATGCATTGGTAGTAATTCCCTTAATCTATCTTTATCAGGGTTTTGACCATGATTTTTCAGTATTGCTCCACATACTAAAACCACTTGAGTTAGAGATGGATACACAACTTGCTAGTGAGAGAAGGTCTGAATCGAACGGAGAGGACCTGTGGGGACAGGCAGGGATCAAAGGTTTGTTCAGGGAAGAGAAGGCCTTTCCTGTGAGGTCCCTCATGTTGTGGTTCTCTTGTTGCATACGATGGCCAAGAAGCAAGGAGCAAGGCCAGCAGTGCTATGTTTTAAAAAGACGGTCAGGAAGAGTTAGGAAGACCTAACTCTGCTCCTACACCTTCCCACCTGTAGTCCATGTGGAGTACAGGTCTGTCTGGAGAGGGCACAGCTCTCGGAGGGGAGGGAGCGCTGTTCTTTTGGAGGTGCGTGCTCCTGAGCAGCCTGGGAAAGGGAAGGACAGTGGTGATCGCTTGAGAATTCAGCTAAACAGGATTGGAGTTTCCTGGGACAAGCAAAGGTACTTCTTGAGCCTGAAGGCTTTTTGGTACTGCTGAATTTCAAAGGCCTGCTGCAGTAAGTGGAAGTGCTGATGCTTGTGACCTTTTACTAAGAAGCATCTTTCGTAACAGGGAGTGATAGGCAGCCTAAATATAGTGGTTGCTACCAGCTTCCCCTGTAATTTGCAAGCCTTCTGTGGTTCACTTGTTCTGCTTGCTTTCTTTTTATCTCCCTTATTCATAGGTTTGCTATCCCATCATTATTTTAGTTTTCTTTCTTTTTCTCTGATGAGATACATGAAGACTACCTAGATTCAGCACCAGGAAATCAGATGAGCTTCTAATTCTAACAAAAGTGTTGCATTTCACATGTTGTTTCTAGATGTCTTTGAATAGCAGCATAAGTCAGTTTCTTAGAAGAAAGAGCTACAAATAGTTACTCAATTGATAACTTAGCAGTAGTATTGAGTGCTGAACTAAAATGCGCCTCATAAATCTAAGACAAGATTTTCATTTACTCRCAAAGATGTTTGGGTGGCCTCCGAAGTACAATTCAGAAGATCGCACAGCTCGCAAGCTATATCTTGTTTATTTGTTTACTGAGAGTGACATTTTAATCACAAGAAAAATGGGCTGGAAAGACAGTGATATTTTCCAATCTTTAGAAACAAAATTACTCCTACCCTAATTATAGATTAGATAGATCTTTATGTAAAGGCAGATGTGTCCTTTCATTATCATTCAGTGACACTAGAAAAAGGCCTTCTCTGAAATCCATAAAATCTTGCCGAAATTTGGCTTCCGATACAGAAAATCAGAGAATGGGACATGTCACTTTAGAACATAATAAATGTATTAACTTCGTGTCTTTGAAGACATTACAGAAAAGCATGTGTCATTTCAGTAATGCAAGAGAAAGTGAATCTGAAGAAATCTTAATGGTTGCAAATAGGAAATGGAACCAGAATTTTGATTCCCAAAAATAAAAAACTCATAATGTAAGAGAGTTATATTCCTTAAACAGAATCACTCGGTATGAAAATATATTGCTTTCATTTCTCCAGTCTTAAAACTATGTTATTTAAAAATATAATTTAAAATTAGGCATGATGAATTTAAATGTGATTATTTTGACAAACCTGGAGTGTGAAGAAATAATTTCCCAAAGCAGAGTGAAGAAAATACTTTTGTATCAGGGAGTGCTGATTAGCCTTATCACAATGCAGACTGCGAGTAATTGAGAACAGTCTCATTTACTTTGGTGAAAATAGTATTGGCTTGCTAATTTTGTATAAAATAATTATTTTCACAGAAAGAAATCTTGAAGTCGGATCTCATTGTCTGTACAGCGGCTGCTGTTCTGTCGTTTGCTGTCAGTGCCAGTACTGTGTTCCTATCATTAAGGGTGTGTATCTGTCCTTTTTTTTTTTCTTCCCCCCCCAGGTATTATCTCTTTTATGCAAAACCACAAGGTGCTTTAACTGGAAAGAATAGACAATGTGGAAGAGAACTTAGTGAAAATGTATTCACTTGTCATGATAACATTTTTTTATGTGCAAGGCAGTTAGTTTATGGATATTTGTATTAATTTTAGTATTACTTACTTGGCACCTCTTTCCTTAAACCTCTGCATATTCACAGCTCTTTTATGATGTGAAACCTGGGGGACAGAATGAGTAAGTCTGATCATTTCCCTTTTTTCCTCCAATTAGGGAGGAAAAAATTGGTTAATTGTGTGTGCAAAATAGATATTTCAAAATCCATATCCACCTGTGGAGTCAGAGTTTGAACATAGGAATAAAAATTAATTGCACAAAAATACAAGTATAGGAACTATTAAAAATTGTTAAAAAAAAAAAAGTTGTATATAAAAATGTTGTTTGCAAATTATAACCGTGTTTTGTTTTTTCTCTTTTGGCCCAGCCRTTTCTCAGCATTGTCCTGTTTGCTTTAGCATGGACTGTGGGATTTGTAACACATTACATACTTCCTCAGCTTCGCAAGCATCACCCCTGGCTGTGGATCTCCCACCCCATACTTAAAAGCAAAGAGCACCAGCAACGGGAAGTGAGAGGTTTGTAATAAAATCTCTTCTAAACAATGGATGCAATGACTTGCAGCTTGTCTTGGTTTTAAAAAAAAAACATCCAGAAGGAGCAGAGCAGGGAGAATAAATTATGCTTTACATTTCCCTCTTTTGAATAGCATGCATAGCCCATCATTTCCATTTCCCCCCCCCCCAATCACCAGCAAATCTGTGAACCTGTAGAAGCTGTCTCCTGAGACCACTGCATAGAAGGGCTGAGGCTGGGCAGGCACCTCTGGAGATTGTCTAGTCCAATGCCCCTGCTTAGAGCAGGGTCAGCTAGAGCAGGTTGCTCAGGGCTGTGTCCAGTTTTGAATATCTTCAAGCATGGAGACTCCACAACCTTTCTGGACAACCTGTTCTAGCATTCGATCATCCTTACAGCAAGAAAGGTTGTTTTGGTTGGGTTTTTTCTTATGTTGAAATGGAATTTCAGTTTCTGCCCATTTCCTTTTGTCCTGTCACTGGGCACTACTGAGAACTGTCTGGCTCCATCAACTTTACCCTCCCCATCAGGTATTTATACCCCCAAAATGCCCCCAATCAGGCATTAATAAGATGCCCCCTGAGCCTTTTCTTCTCAAGGCTAAGCAATCCCAGCTCTCTCAGCCTCTCCTCCTATGTCAAATGCTCCTGTCCCTTAATCATCTTACTGGCCCTAAGTGGCCATCATCTGACCTGCCTTTTGCTTTTACATTACAGTACTGTTACTTGCAGTGTTGCTTGATATGTTGTAATTCGTGCTTAATACATTGGCATTTTATATAATTTAAAAACTTAAATGATTGATGAAATTGAGGCAGAATTTTTTCTACTTTCTGACGTATAACTATATATCATTTGAACAGCATGGGTAGTGCAACTTAGAGTTCTAATTTCCATCATAACACTTTTAGAGAAACACTAAAATTGAAAGGTACTGTGAAATTTTCTTGAAGATTTGTTCTTGCTAATGTCTGCTGGCTTCAGCGTGTAGGGCCCTGATACATGTGAGTATCGGTAAATATTTTAGTATGTCGAGGTCTGATTTCCTGTTCTGATATGGTTATTTCTGCAAGCAGGCAGTGTACTTTGAGAAGCACAGCTTCCCCTCCCCCCGCCCAGCTCTCATCTTGCCTTTGCTACCAGCCAAAAGCTTGCTTGTCATTTCTTGATGGATCCTGTGCCTTAATCATTCTCAATGTATGTTCTTGAGGTGTTTGAAGACAGCGTTGTCAGAACGCAGTCTGCTGAGGGACTTTAGTCTGTTCTTCAACTAGACAGCAGAAGAGTTCAGATCACTCTCTGCAAAACCGTGCATTAAGGTTTTAAATCTTTTTTTAAAAAAATCATGTCTTTCAAAACGATTACTTTCCAAACAAGACTTGGTATGAAAAAAGTACCCAGGAGACTTGATTGAAGGTTGCCTTTTAACTTTTACTGCAATACGCCAAGGAAAGTGTAGTAGAAATACAAATCTTATTAAGGATCATGCCCAACTGTGAAAACGTTGTTCAGGGCTTCCTCTCCCTGATAATCAGTAATTCTGATGAATACCCAAGTTTTATTGTTTGTTGCATCACTTAATCATAAAAGACTACAGTATGATTTCTTTCGCTTGTCCTGATTAAGTCTGTCTTCATTTGTCAGAAAACACTGTTTTCCTAAATGCAGTGACTCAGCTTTTGAAAAGGTTGAGGGTAGAGATCTGCCAGACTGATCTCCACAGATGGGTTTCCTTCTGCTTTGAGATCAGCTGCATTTCCCATGCTACCTGCTGCGGGCAACAGGCTTTCTTCCTTCTTTTGCAGTCCTCATTTTATATGTGGTCCATTTCCACACTTTGGGGCTTAAGTATTATTGCAATGTATCGGGTGTTGGGTGTTAGAAAACAAGAGTAAAAAAAATATATATATTTCACTCCCTTAGGCTGCTGCAGAGGCTTTTTATCATGTTCTGAGATGAGACAGGCTGAGGAAAAGGTTGTGTAATCCCTTTGATAGATATGTCTGACAGGCCGTCTTCTTTCTTTTACCCTGTAAGAAAAACGTAGGAGCCAAACGTAAAGGTTCCCTGTTTGTGTAGCAAGAGAAGCTTGGAAAAGGACAGTATCCTGTAGTTGTCAGGCGTGGACAATGAAAGGACAAGTACACAAAACAAGATGTCTGTGAGGAGCTTTTACTGCACAGAATTTCATTTTCAGCTTCCTAATTTTTGACAAGTGTAGTGCGAGACGAATGTTTGCTTGCAATTAGACGAGCAGCTGGTAATGACAATTCCACAAGTTTATTACTGGCTTTGTTTCATAGACTCTGGATGAGCTGTTCAAACTTTCAGGCCTTCCAGAGAATAGCAATTATCAGACCAGTTCTCATGATGCCTGTATGAGATAACTCATTTATAACTTGTCATTGTTTTGCCTGACTGCAGGAAGAAAGGCTGAAGTCAAGATGTATGAGCTTATGGTACAATAGACGTGTAGAAAGTAGTGCAGGACTGAGTGAGAAAGAAACCCTGAAACACTAGAGATTTTTTTTCTTCTCCTTCCTCCCCACCACTGCTTTTATACCCCACAGATTCATGTAAGCCATTTTCAAATCATCCGCATCTTTCCCTGGGCCCCCTCTGAACGTGAGTTCTTTTTTTCTGTCTGCATTGTCTGCACACACCTCTCTCTGCTCCTCCAGCTACCTTCTTTTTGGTTTACTTAATATGCACATCTCTTTATTCAAGCTTGAGTTCTTACACAGAGCTCAGCTTTGGGCAGCTGGATGAAGTTCTTGAGTGGAGCTCTGAGAGCAATTTGTAGTTCAGGAGGAGGAGAGAGGAACGGAGAATAACAGCTAGGTTCCAAAATGGACGTTTCGCTGCGTGTATGAACTTTTAGGAGGTGGCCTTCAGGTAATAAGAGGAGGAAATATTCTTACTTTATAACAAGAAACAGAGGTTGATCATATTTTCTGAAGGCAGATTTTTGCAAGAGCATTGCCTTAGCTTAAGATACTGGCAAAGCATGACTTAAAGCTAATTTGGAAGGATTGCTTTTAGATCTTTCTCTTTGAGCCTATACAATATACAACTGTACCTGTAGCACATGCAAATCTGTTGATTCAACATGTCGTCTTTGCCTGTCATTGAAAAGGTGTGTGTGGGAGGGTGGGATGTGTATACATAATTATTTTCATTTCTGCAGGGAAGAGTATTGGAGATTCAGTAGCTGGCATTGTTATTTCTGAGTCAATACCAAGTTCTGCCTTTTTGCGTTCACTGTTTTTCCAATAACCTTGTCTAACTGAGCTCAGTTGAGAATAAAGACATTATTTTTGTCCGTACACAAGTGTTTCCGCACTCAGTTCACATAAGTACTCATAGCAGTTGAATTGCACAGAGCATTCAGTTATTGTTTAATACTCATATTAAGCACTGTGATGTTGTTAGAAAAGTCTACTGCAAAAAAAGATGTTCTTTACTGGTGAATAATGTGATCCTGGCAGATACTTTTTACAATGGCTGTTTAAGTGTTTTGAGAAACATCTATGACAGTTTCTAGCTCCTGTTAATTCTTCAGTCTTTAGATCTCAAAGGATATTTCATTTATCAATGAGGTCAATGATACTTTGCAGTCTAATAAACAGTGTTTTGCTACTATAAGATGGGGAAGGAGAGGCACGGAGTTCAAATGAGGTTCCCTAGGTCAACCACCAGGTCAGTGCCAGAGCTGGAGAGGGCCCCTCCGGAGTCATTACATTACTAAAAGTGCTATTTAATATAGTGACTAGTAATTGGATTACGCAGAAACTACCATCTAGCATGCACCATCTCTTATCGTTTCTGAGCATTTCTCATGAGTGCAGTTATAAGCAGCAAAACAGATACTCTCTAAATTCAGAGAACAAAATGATTGCTCTATTGCAAAAGAATTATGAATTCCGTTGTTTCATAAATTAGTTGGTTGATTATATTTATTAATGTGAGCTAACTCATTTCTTCTATGGTATTGCAGTACAAAAAATGCTGATAATTTGATGAAACAATGTTATCTGAATTTCTATTTCAGATGCTGCTCATTTGATGTGGTTTGAAAGGCTCTATGTGTGGCTTCAGTGCTTTGAGAAATACATTTTGTATCCAGCTATAATACTGAATGCCCTCACCATTGATGCTTTCTCAATTAGTAAATACAAAAAGCTTGGTACACAGTAAGTAGATTATAACTCAAAGCATGTGATTAGTAGAATATTTGGTTTTAGACTGAAGATTGAGAAATGAAATTTGTTTCTTAAATAAGTTTGTCTGCTTGTCACAGTTTGCTTTCATGCATTATTAGTTCAGTATACAATAATCATTGGCTTTGCTGAAAGAAAAAAAGCAAAACTACCTTAGCACATGCTCAGACATGACTCCAGTGAGAGAGAGAGAAATTAAAAGATTAAAGATCTATATATAGATATATATGGAAAGTCTAAATGTCAATTAAAAGCAAGACACACTATACCAGGCTGCAGGTGTTTGATGGGCATAAACACAGTGGGGTAACTAGAATTAATCAGATGAAAATGAGAAATCTAGGCTGGATATCAGGAAACATTTCCTAACTGAGGATTTTTAAGACTACGGCATAGTTTCCCAAGGGAGTTATCAGAAGCTTCACCACACAAGTCTTTTAAGGAAAGACTGAATAAAATATTCAGTAGTGTAGAATGGTGGGTAATCCTGCATTAAGAGTGGTTTGAGAAAGGTAGGGATACAAGTTTTTCCAAAGTCTGATGTCTCTGATACTAAGCAGAACTGGTGATGCTGATCCATGGTCTCACAGTATGATCCTTGCAGACAGCCTTTTATGGTAAATATTTTGGTGAGTGGCTTGCCTACTGCAGATATTCAGCAGGCTTAGTGACTGCAGTATCCCCAGTGAACAGAGTTTCTGCAGTCTTTTTATCAGAATGACAGTGATGCAGATGATAAAAACAAAGAAACAGCCTGTGTTCAGGAAGGAAGGTTCCAGTAGCAGGAAAAACTGCTGGGGGGGGGGGGGGGGGAGGGCAGGGTTCCTCAGTATTAATAATAATTTAGATTCTTAACTTTAAATATTAGATATAAGAACTTTGATGTAAAAATTGCATGTTGTTTTAATTATTCTTCTCTCTTGAAGAGCAACACAGCTTTAGGGACTACACAACTATAAGGAAAAGGGGGCCCCTGCTTTTAGGGACTGAAACTAGGACTAGGGCGTTAGTCAAATTTTCTTCATATTCCTCCCAGACAACTGCTTTTCCAGAGAGACTCACCAGTCACTCAGAGATAGCCTGTGTAGTTCCCCATTGACCTTTTTCCCCCAGGCACTTGGGAGATGCTAAGGCCAAGGTGCTTCAGGAGTTTAAGTATATTGTCCAGGGTGAAACTGAGTTCACACTCATCCCTCTATTTGGTTCTGCAAGGCTGGGAGAACTAAAAAGCAATCAAAATGTCATTTGTCACTAGTTAGCAGATGTGACTGAATAAATGCACGGAGCAAATATGTAAGGTTAGGAAGGTGCTATTTTTACATAGTCATTCCTCCAAGCTATATTGCACTTTAAAGTATCACCTCCCTCAAGTGTTCAGAAGTAGCAAGTCAGTCCCCCAGAAATCTTGATATTAAAGAAAGTGATTACATTTGTCTGCCTCTGATTGTTTGGCCTGTAGGGGAAAACCATGACAATCCTTTCCTTCCCCATCCCCTTTGTGTCTGTGTGATCACCTTGGATTTAAAACCTGTGTTTTCTCCTTTTTCTTGTAACTGAGGTCTATCCACAACACTCCCAGTATCCCTTCTTCTCCGGCACTCCTCTTCCCTACAGCTACCATGTAAATGCCACGCGCAAAACATTCATCCTCAGATCCTACCTCTTTCTCCTCAACTCTGTAAGCCTCTGAGGGATCCTGGATTCTCCTTGCTCCTTCCATATACAGTGTTAATGAGGGTTGTACTTTCTCTGCTTTAATACATAAATACCCATTTTCTGTTGTTGGAACATGCCTTAGTTATTTACCGCCCAAGGATCAGACCACATTGTACCTTAGGGAAGGGAAGGTAGCACTCTCCCGCTCTGTGTCTGAAAGTGTCTGAGGCGGTACGTTTCGCATGATTTGATTTTGGAGTTTTTCTCAACTTGAATGTGTTTTTTAAAGAAGCTTCATGCTTTGTGATTTAAAGGACTGAAGTGGTTTGCTTCTTGAGGAGGCAGAACAGCTCCTTCACAGCCAGGAGTTTGCTTGAGCTTTCCAAACCCTGATGTGCTGGTTATTAATGGGACCCATGCTGACAAGCTGAAAAGCCTGCCCGTGTTACCTGCCACAGAGGCTTCAGAAATAAGCCCTCCTCCTCTCTCTCTCTTGCTTTCTCTCTGCTGGGAGTTAAGGCCCCAGGAAAAGCATCTTGTGTGGCAATATCTTTAAAGAAGAGGGATAATGAGCAAGTTATTTTCTGTTACCCCTGAGAGCATTATTTTATAAAATGTCATTTTTTGTGAAATTTTCTGCATGTTAACAGATCCAGTGAGGAAAAAGTCTTCTTTTTGCTCTATGATCTGTAAGTTTTCCATGTGAAAATTCTTCCATGTTGCAAAAATTTTCTTCTTTCTGAAGAATGCGAGATCCAACCGGTTCATACAGGACACACTGGGATAGCTTCTAGTGGCTTCAGAATCTATTTAGCTTAGTCGCTAGGCTTTCCATTCAGAAATCTGGGGCAAATTGAAAAGAACAGCTTTGACAAGGTGAGAAATAAGGTCAGCTTGGCATTTCATTCCAACAGTGATGTCCTGGTGATCCTTTAGGATGACCTGCACTCAAATAAAGTTGCATCTGCATTATGGAAGATACACAATAATAAATAAATGCCACGTAAAATAAAATCAAGCTGGAAATGTACAGACTTATGAGCCTTGCTAGAACGATGAAAACCTGTTCAGAGCTTTCTGGCCTGTCAAGTGTCAGTCACGGCAGCAGGTATTCTGGTTTGCAGCAGGATGGAGGAGAACCTTCCATGCATTTTACAAATACCTGGCCTACTTGGAGTCACTCATTATGCATTGAAGTCCCCATCTATTTTCACCAGCATCAAAAAAACAATCCATCTCCCAAAAAGTGAATGTGCTTAATTTACTTAAGAGAAGTCACCTGGCTCTCAGTTAACAGGGAGTTACTAGTACATGTCTATTAGGTTTGGGTTGTCTTTTCAGGGATAGATCCAGTATGGTTCTTGGGCATCAATATGCAAAACTGCAATCCAAATATACTTGTTCAACTGCCAGAAAACCCTGAGGGTACCTAATATCACTAAATACTCCTGAATTTGACTTGATGGTTCATTAGGAGGCTTGAGATATACTTCTGAACATGTCCAGAGCTTTCTGAATAAATCACTTGTCTCTTACCTTATCCTGACTAGAACCCGGAAACCCAAAGATTTTGAGCTGAGAGCTGTTTTTGCAGCATCCCCAGTATGTGATCAGGATTGAGTTCACAAAACACTGCTTTGATTTCCTTCCTTTTAAAAACCTTGATGGAGAAGCTGGTGTTGCCCATTTCATTTAACAAGAGTCCAACTGTTAAGCACTTAGCAGGAAAGTAGAGGCTATGGGAGGTTTGCTCTTGATTCCTCCTGCTTTGGTGGTAAGGAAATTCTTATAGGAGTGGGGAATCATGTGTTCCAATTCCTCCTCCTGACCCTGTTCCTGTGTTTTTTAGTGGTTGTTGGATAAAATACAGCACCATGCCAAGTATTCATGGTCTGGAGCCCAGTACTGTGTCACATCTCAGGGGGGTGCCTGTCTACCCAGGTGATCTAAAAACTAATGTGTCTGAGACTGTTCTAGGATCTAACCCCCAGAATAGGCTGTATTATCAAGAGATCAAAATTGCTGTCCAAGCAAGACCATCTTTCTAATTCTGTAAGGTATCTTAAAAACAAAAATTAAAAATGTGAACAACCTCAAGTCTCTAAGTTCAGATATATATCCAGAGACTGGAGTGGTTTTTTAAATTCAAGGGGTGCCAACATGTTACCTCCATCTTTCCTTCTCATATAATTGTATTTTCTTTTCATACACAGAAAACTGTGTAGTTTTCTGGAGAGTTAAAAGAGGAACGTTATCTTCTTGGCAATATAGCAGCAAACACTTTAATTTTTAAAGATTGGACTTCTTGATTTTCTGTGTGGTCACTTACTATTTAGAGTTCTCAGCTTAATTTCACTCTCTGGAATATAGTAAGGGAGAGTAAAATGCAGCCTGCATGCATTTTACAACACATATATGCAACACACAATTTCTTTTCATCTGATGAAGTAATTACTATATAGAATAGATGACCTTCCAATCAAGAACAATGGTAAGAATTTCAAGCACTTCATGTCTATGGGTGTTTCTATCCAGAATTTTGGCATCGTGTGTAATGACGTTAGGAGAGTAATTATAAACTCTGTCATCAAGTGAAATTTCTAGTAATAAAAAAACTGGAGTGGGTTCAAGATGTTTTTTTTCAAATTACAGTAATGTATTAATGGAAGTGCCAAGATATTTCCAAAACTGAAATTTTATGTAAAGAGCTATATAAAAATATCCTTTCTAGATTCTTGGTTTTTAATAGTCAATACTACTGGTTTTAGTACAGAGTTCTTTCTTTATTACAGATTACAAGTGTGTGATAATGATAAGGGAAAAATACGAAGTTGCACATGGGTCAAATAAATGTGATTATTAAAAGAGCATAGGATTAATATCAGAAATCAATAAGATGTATAGATTTAGATATACATAACAATCTAAAAAACATCTGATACAGCTATTTGTATTTAAGAGCTTCATAATTTAATGCTTTATGACTTTGACTCGATTAGGTTTTTCTTTCTGCCTTTCTTACAGTTGTGATATTATCCTGATAACAGTTGCTGGGATGAAACTCCTCCGCTCCTCATTCTGTAATCCTATTAATCAATTTGTTACTTTGAGCTTTACTGTAATCTTCTTCCGATTTGACTACAGAGACATTTCAGAAAATTTCTTGCTGGATTTCTTCATGATGTCCATCGTGTTTCATAAGGCAAGTTTTATAGCTCCTGTCATTTCTTTGGAAAATATATTTCATAGCTTTATTTATCTTCCCAGTGTCACTGTGCTGATCAATATGTGGTAGGATTTTCTAGAGGTAATGAATGCATATATAGACACAGATTATTGGTATTATAGAGGAAAAAATCTGTAAGCTGCAAACAAGGTTCCAGTTAAATGTCTTCTCTGTTTTTGTGCAATGTTTTGCATTTACTTTTTGTTCACATGTTGCTATGGAAAGTTCAGAATTGTTGTTTTCAAGAAGAGAATCCTCAATGAGTTGGAAAGTGCCTCTTGGGTCATTAGTGCAGGGCTGCCCTCCAGATCAATCGCCTGGTATTTTTATCTAGGTTTCCTTTGAATGCCTCTAGTGTTTGACTCAACAACTTCCTTCGGGAAATTGTTCCGTTATCTAATCATCCTCATGATAATAAATGTTTTCCTAATGTCAGCCTTAACATTTTTCTTTTCCTATTTTCAGTCTGTTATCCTTGTGGTGCTGCCCTTAACCTTAACCTCAGAGCTCCTTCCTTTCTTTTACATTGTTAACTCTTGGAGTGTGCTCTAGTTGAATTTACTTTAAAAAAAACCCTTTCTGCATCAGTCAGATCAGATCCTGTCTTGATTTGTTACCTATGCTGTTTCACTGAAAGAAGCAGGTTTAACTGATACCTTGATAAAACATGAGACAGTATTGAAGACTTGTCTAAAGGCTTTACCAATTCTTTTGTATTTTGTTTTGTTTTTAAACTTCTTGGTCCCTGATTGCCATAACGTATGATACAGTTTGTCCAGGGGTAACTCTGGTGAGGTGTTTGGTTTTGTTGGGKTTTTTTTGTCAGGCTTGTTTGCTTGGTTTCTTTTTCTAAAATATTCCTACTATATGTGTGAGTATGACCCAGCTAGCACCACTTAATTTCTGAGAGGAGAAAGACATGGAAGTTTCAGGCTCCCTGAGGAAAGGCCCAGTTCATTGGTGTTACGTTGGGAGTTCCCAGTCATTCAGGCACAGAGTGAAGCAGAAGTTAAATGCTTTTCCTGGTTTATTTCTGTGCTGCTGTAAGGGAGGAGGGGAAGGGAGGAATAATAACAACTCAGTGGGGGACCTTGGGCTCTTTCTTTTCTCTGAATTCTTGGACCACACTCCAGCAGGAACTTCACCTGCTTCAAGCCTTCCAACCCTCAGACCTGTTCTGCTTTCTCTCTGCTGGGGTGAGGAGGCAAGGGTTGGGGAGGGAGGGCAGAAGAAAAAGAGCAGAAGAGATATAAAGCCTTGCTTTAAAAAGAACCCCTGCCCCATGCTCTGTGATCCTAAAATAGGGTTAGAGTAATTTTTTAAGCTTCTTACCTTGGAGTGAAGGATGAGTGGTGAAAGTGATGCAGAGGTTGGTAGCATTGTGGCAGTTTTCAGTATTTGTTGCATTACTATGTTCCCTAGAGTAAGGGGTGCATTTCTATCTCCAGAAAAGATTGCCAGTGATGTGCATCAGTAGACATCCAATGTCTGGCTTATTTAGTCCTAAAACTCATTTTCCAAACACCTCTTAACAGGATCAAAAAATTAGCCCAGAATTGAAAGTCTCACTATTCATTAATTCTTTTGAAAATGTTGACCTTGTAAGCATACCACAAAATACTGATGTGGATTATTGCATGTTTTTGGAAGAGAGAGATGTAAAAGCTTTTCAATGTTGTTTTTTGGGAATTGCTTGGGTAGTTTGAAGCTACTGTTTCAGTAGAAAGACTAGTGAAAGCAGTATGAATGAGATGATGATGAAGCGGAGATGTTTGCTAGAATAACTACTACTCTACTAGGCTGAAAGCTTCTACTACAGACATGTTTTGAAAATGTAGTTTTGGCATTGATCTGCCATCTTCTTCATATCTGATAATATCTGAAATTTTGCAGGTCATTAGTTCATCAAGTGGACTTGTCCTTGTTCCGTTCTAAAAAATTGAAATTAAATGGTTGAATTATTTATATTACAAAAGCACATGAACAGTTACACAACGATCATTAAAGCCAATCTGAAAAATAGCATTGCAGATGATAGCAGTTAAAGTCTTATTAGTTTCAAATCTTAAAGGGCATAAGTTTTCTTTACCCTAATTAAGGTCTGAGCTTTTATTAGCTCAATATTGTGGAACTTTAGTAAACGTTATGGTCACTTGAGGATAAAGATGATGTGTGTTTATTCCATACTATAGGCCCTACACAAGCTGCATCCACCTCTGTTCCTAAAAGCTTTGTGGGTCTTCACAGATTCTGTCCGTCTGTAGTTCAGTCATTTTTATGTTTGCAACTATTTTTAAAAAGAAAAACAAAAACTGGAATAGTTTCTATTACCATCACCTTTGGCTATGCAGAACTTATTACACAGTCATGGCTGATTTCTGCTTACTCGTTAAAAGTGTCAACTTAACCACCATCTGAATTAGGGAATGCTAGAAGCGCTGTGCCTTAGTCATAGTGATGGTAATTTTTAAGCATGGTTACCCCACAAAAAATATTTGCTTGCTCTCAAAGCACTGTGGTAGTAAGCATTTATTTTCTTCTGCC
The DNA here is from genome assembly GCA_035582835.1 of Phoebastria nigripes. NCBI lineage: Eukaryota > Metazoa > Chordata > Aves > Procellariiformes > Diomedeidae > Phoebastria > Phoebastria nigripes. Next base: position 2,493,448 of record JAYKAV010002788.1, read on the forward strand.
AGGCACTGGGGAAGAAGGCATCTAAATTCAACAGACATTCACAACTGCGCTAGTGACTCTTGAAGCAGATTATGTTGAATAAAACTTTGCTAATAATGTTGGGTAGAATATTTCTGAATATCTCACTGATTGTGCTTCCCTTGTTTTCCTCATTGTGCTGTTGATTTAATATAATTTAGTCAAATCAGAAGCTCCAAATGAGCATATTGCTCCCTGAACAAGTTGAGGCATGGAAGTCCAAATCGCTGCTCACAGATTTTTATCTCTGTTTGCAAATAGCCAAGCCACCCACACTGGGGTAACACAGAGAACAAGTGAGTTTATTCAGTTCTATTCCTGAGGATTTTTTTAATCAACCTGTTTTTTTTGGTCTTTTTAACATCATAGGACTTACTAATGTGACACAGTTAATTCACTTCTTTTTTAAAAATCATTAGCTGTTTACATTTTGACAAGTTGCGGAATGTGAAAACGTAATGCTAAAAGTTGATTAGGTATATGCAGAGTGTGCTGTTTTGTCTTTCAAATTGCCATGGGAAGGGAGCAAGATAAACATTTAGGAAAGACTTTCTTGTTTATTTTTAAGAATGATTGCAGCTTTCAATTCAAGTGGAACAGGACTTCTCCATCTTTCTTATGCTAAGACTTTCCGTGTAGCCAGCGCAGCTTGTCTCCTTGGCTACAGCCTGGGATTCTTCTGTCCAAAACTCCCATTGTCTATATTCTTCAAATCAGAGCTGAGTGACCTTTTAAAATTATATGATTGCTCATTCAAAAATTGTGGGTGTAATGCTTTATGGGAAGTTAAACCGGATAATCAAGACAGTCATCTTGGTCTACATGACTGTGTAAACTTTTCAAATAAGCCAGTTGTTCTCCCTGGACTTTTTAGGAGATGGTGTCAGTGCAAAGGTTAATAAGAATGTTCATCTTCGTTGAAAATGGAAACCCACAAATAACTGAGAACATATTCTTCAYAGGCACAGCAAAGATGGAGTATATAACAGGAATTAGGAGATTTCTTCCTAGACTTCTAACAGTAGGAAAAACTCTAAGACTTTTTCTGTAATAGGGTAAAAAATGTGGGAATATTAACCAGTTTGGGGGCATGGAAAGAATATGCCCTTGGCTACTACAAAAAAACTGGGGGGGGGCGGGGAGGGGGGTTGCCAGTCTGTTCGCTACTGGGAGCAACCAGCAGCATGTTGGAGATTCCTGTATGCCAAACTGTGGTAAACCGGTTCTTTTACCAGCAACTCTTTCAACTGAGAAGTGACGCCTGGCTTTGGAATATGCATTTTTGCCAAATCTGTGTAGCTTCCTTTAAGCCCTAAAGAAAGAGCCACCCCTAGCTTACACATTCATCTGCTCCGAAGATCCTGATGGGAATGATAAGACCCAGTGTCATTAACCCTCTAATGTATAGGACTACAACTTCTTATCTCTTTCAGTGCCTTGTATGTTACTGGCAGGCAGTTTAATGGCCTCTTAATTTGTGTGTGTGGATGAACTAATTAGCAATACTAAAATATGAAATCACCTTGTATTTTCTTATAGTCAAGTCCTCTGAGGGTTCTGAATTTGTCTTCATGCATAAGGCAAAATAATCAAAGAACCAGAGCTTGTTAAATTTGCCTTCATTAACACTGAATTCATTTGCCTAAGTACTCTTACCCCTGCTGAGCTCACTTAAGAATACAATTTCCCTCTCTGATATTTTTTCTTCTTTCCCAGAATACATTTTCCAGCTAACAAGGAATCTGCATTTTTTTTTACAAGAATTTTTCTCTTTCTGTATACTTCGTTCCGCCGTAGTATCCAATGTCACACATTTATGAAAGATGATCTTTATGTCAAAGTAACTCCAGCTAAGACAGCCAGTTTGTAACAACCTGCCAGACCTGTGCTGATCAGGCTTAACTTTCAACATCCACAACACAATCCCTTGGACAGGAAAGAAATTATGCGTGTCATCTTATTTTCCTTCATTTTATGAGAAAGTGCTACCAAGTGCATTGACCTTCTTGCTGCTTTGTTGAAGTCAAGTAATTAACCTATTGGATCTTTTTATTGCCTTTGTGGCAGTAAAACTCATTGGCAAGTCCCATTGATTGATTTAGGTGCTACTTATAAGTCAAAAGCCTCACTCTTTTTCCTGTCCCCTTCTGATTTTTCATCCTTCTCTAAATCTGATGTTTCACTTCAAAGCTTCTGGCACTAAGTCGTTAATTCATATTTTAATCCATTTCTTGCCACTCGTGCATACTGAAATCCAATGTCTTAATCAGCTGCACCCTCTTGGCTCACAGCTGTTTCCTCAACTTTTCATATCTGGCATATAAACCCTGTTAAGACACTTTCTGCTGAGTAAAATACCCAAGGTTACATCTGATATTTGACAGGATAATCCCAGTGGTATTTTCCATAGGCTCCTTAACTCTCTTGAGCACTGTACAGTTCATGTTTCCTTTTAATGTTGGAGAAATGGTTTAATTGAATTTTCATTCAGCCTTCCATCACTGACCTCTTTGTCAGACTTCATTCCTGACACTATTCCCAAATTGCATTTTCTCTCTTTTTTTTGTGTTTTTTCCTTTAGAATGGGACAAATGCACTCAGGGGTGCAGGGAGATGTACACCCGCTCCCTGGGTTCAGTCTAGCTCACTACACACTGAGGACTGTATTCGTGTACTTTCATGCTGATAGAGATGTGTTCTGTATCTGTTGATGCAGGCACTGAAAGAGAAATCTTGAGTATCTGGTGCTTCAGCACACAACTTTGTGCATTTTTTATGTCATTTTTATTTTAGTAAAGGAAATTTCTGGGAAGATACAGTCTTGGCAGCAGCCATGCCTATGAAGGCTTCACTGAAGAGGCTGGATCAGTGCAGCTCCCAGCTGATTTATTTTGCTTGTCTGGCCCTCTGCAAATTAAGCTGATTAGCTCTGATCTTGTCCTTTTTGCCCACCTCGGGAGATATGGGAGATGGTTTCTTACAGTACCACAGGCTCCTTCCCTGGGCTCTTGCTGTCAGCTAACAGTGTTGGAAGAAGCAGCCTCTGCCATGAGCAGATCCAGGGCTGTTAGGTTTTACCATCATCTTGTTGTCATAATCCTCATCATGCTTACTTCTGCCTGATGGTTAACATTTAACTTCAAATGTAAGGCTTCTGAGGCTTGTTACTCAAACTGTTTAAAACATGCCTGTTTTGTACACTGTCGATGTTAAGTGTTGAACACTGTGTTTCAGGAATGTATTCCTCTGAGGTTTGATATCAGAGTCTTGGACTGATTGTATTTTGATCCTCTTATATATGTTGCATTAGACAATGATCTTGAAATCCCACAATATAAAGGCTTCAAATGTCTGTAAGCAGATGCAAATAAAGACAGCCTGGAAAGTATTTGTTGCAGATTCAAACACAGTGCTGTTCAAATACACCAATAGAATGTCACAATGACTTAAGACATAAGCATTAAAAAGTTTTAATATTTCTAGTAAATCTTGTTTTGTAGGATTTCATAGCTGAAGTTTGTTTTAAATGGCATTAAATAAAAAACAGAAAGTAAGTCAATGATTTGCAAAGCAAAGCCATGAACTAGAATAAAAGTATTCCACCTAAGTTTAATTTCATATCCATAAACACATACATACTCACAACTTTTCCCTCTTAATGTATCTTAATTTTTATTGACATACCAAAAAAAAAAAAAAAGAAATTACCAGTAAGTATTAGAATTTACTTCCAAGACTTGGAGCTACCAATTGACCAGAATTAGCTTAACATGAAAACCTAAATACCCACCTAGCATCTGAGAGTCTGAGTTCAAATCTGTCTCAAGTTGTTAGGATCTAAACAGGAATATAAAGAAATACCTGTTCAAAGTGGGAAATAATTGCTTTCTGCATTTAACTTTTTTAATCTCTCAATTTTGTGTTGCACATAGAGCATATAGCCATATGTATATGACAGTTATTTTTGTTTAAAACCAATTTGTACATACACTTTTTTTAAAACACAGCAAAATTCAAGCTTAGCAAGAAAATGTTAATGTTTATGCATTATTTAGTCCCAGTATTGCCAAGGAGTCTGCCCACACAGAATTCCAACAGATGCTAAACAGATAGAAAGGCTGCCAAAAGCTGAAAGCATTGCATAGTCTCCATCTCACATTCAGTGTCATTTAAATTCAGGTGTTAATCTCTGCCTAGTTTATTGAAATCTACCAAACTGAGAAAAGGAGATCACATTTTAGTGATGTTTCAGACTCCCAAAATCTTTTTTTTTTATGTATGTTAACTAATGGCCATTAACTTCTGGTTTGTAATGTTACTTAAATTTGGTTAAGTAAGAATAACCAGATTTAAAAGAAATCCTGAAAAGATAAGTCTTTGCCTTTGCTTTGTTTATAGATATATAGAATACTAGCTTGTGTGCCAGTAGTCTATAGAGGCTTCAGAACTCATAGAGGACTTAAGGAAGATTAAGATGATAAAATGTGTGTGTCCACATAAAATAAATATGAAAGAAAGATGCATGTTCTGCACTTTCACTTGACAGTAGTGGGAATGTGCTGGTTTAAATTCACTGAATATACTGATAATTTAAACTCTTTATCAAAGACTTAAAAACTGTTTACTGTGCAAAACTGTCACATGAGTAACGATATCTAGGAATATTAGAACTTTGTCCCCTAAATAATATATCATTTTTCTGCTTAGTGAACTGTAGAAAACATTGAAGATCTAAGAAGGCTTAATAAAAATATTCTTTTATAAATCATCCTAAACTGGGATGGAGAAGTCTTAATGAAAAATTAATCTTTTATACTTGTTTAAGGAAATTGTTATAAAGATAGGGTTAAAACTCAGCACAGATTTTTTTTATTTTAATTTTTTTTTTTTACACTGTGACTTTAGATGGGAAGGTTCTCCGTTTGTATCTAGCACTGTTAAAAAATATACCTCACACCCTCAGGAGCAAGTATTACCCTCATTCAGACAAAACTTTACTGAGGATAAATTGCGTATTTCACAGAATCACAGAAGGGCTGAGGTGTCCCATCAGGTCCCATGGAAGTGTTTTTGTCTAGTTTGCTTAAAGGTACCCTTAATTAATCCTTCACTACTTAGGGTGTCTTCATTTCTCCATGCTTTCCCACAGGTCTCAGGGGTTTGCGATTCCTGAAGTCTTACCAGTAGAGACCAAGGCAAAGAAGGCATTGAGTACCTTGACCTTCTCAATGTCCTTTGTCACCAGGTCCCCTGCCCCATTCAGCAGCGGGTCCATGTTTTCCCCAGTCTGTCTTTTGCTGCTGATATACCTGTAGAAGTCCTTCCTGTTGCCTTTCACTTTCCTCGCCAGATTCAACTCCAGATGGGCTTTTGTCTTTCCTAACCCTTTCTAATCCTAGTTGTTTCTGACAATTTTAAAAAGACGTTGAAAGTTTTCCTCTTAAGTTAGTGTCTTATGATTATCGAAGACTGAAACGCAGTTAGCTGTAGTTGAAATAAGAGAATGACTGTTTCTGAGGATCAGCTTCCTCCTATTTATGAAGGCAATTTTTAGCAGCTTCAGTTTCTTTCTGTGAGAAAAGCAATAGCATTTTGTGAATCCTTGGAGTTCCTATGTCAGATATAGGAGGAAGTATGTAGTAAATTGGGTAAAACTGATAAGGAGCAATATTTTTTCAGATGTTTCTAGCAAAACAAAAAAGAGAAAATGTAAAGCCAAATCCCCCCTTCCTAAATCTCTATGTTGTAGTTGCTAGGTGACATCACCTTTAACAAGTATAGTTAGATATGTAAAATGCTAATGGCATGTTACCCTTAAGGTGTTTTGCAGAATGTGCCCTGGAAACGGCAATTTAAGAGGTAATAGAGGTACTTGACAACTCTTAATGAAAGCAGTAGCTTGAAAGTCACACATTTCCAGGCCTTTAGGTGCGGTGTCATAAGGCTCTCAAAAACCAGGAGAGGTTCACTAGAGCACTCTTCTTATGTTCGTGTTCTTGCAAATGGAAGTGAGCTCCATTGACTGTCTTGTAGAAACACTAGCCGAGAGGCAAGTGTTGAAAGAAACAACAGCAAGTTCAAGCAGTGGTGAATGTAGAAGAAGCAACAGAGAACTTGGGCTCCATGGCCTGTTTTGCAAGAATGTGTAAACATTAAAGAATGATTAAAACGATGGAATAGAACAAGAAGCCAGAAGGGTCTCCTCCTGGATTTGGTTTCCTAGCAAATGCAAAACCTGAATTTTATTTGAGGTTTGAAAACCTTTTGATGAACCCTGAGCTTTGAGCACAGCTGGGGTGATTTATGGCTTTGTGATTTCAATCTGTAACAGGCAGAGCTTTGCTGCAGTTGTGAATTTTTGAGATTTCAGATGTGAGTCATTAGCTTTTTCAGCCCTTCACTTAAATCTTTTAGCAGATACAGTTTTTCTCTCAGCTGTTCATTCAGACATTTCAGATAAATAAAAATTAAGCAAAACAAAGCAACCCCACAGCCTGCTAAACAGGGTTCAAATAAATAAAAGTCAGTTCTAGTTTCAGTTCAGTTTTAGTTGCCTACTTTATCTAATGTTGTAGTTTTCAAGTCACATGTAGTATTTCTGAGAGAAAACAAAGTCAACAAGATCTGAATTTCTCATACTTAAGCTAAGTAGGGGTAACCAGGCTGTGCCTTGAAGAGATCATAACAGCTTGTTTTTATCAGGGCTTTGCTGGTTTTAAATAGTATGGCTGTGCAAAGTTAATATAATCTGTATTTTGCATATTTCTCCTAATTTGAGTCATGCCAAAGCACAGAAAGCACGTGAAGCACTGCTTGCGTCTCAACTGGAAGGTTTATCAGTTATAACTGGAGTTAGCATGACACAGCAGCAGCTTCTGTGGTCGTTTGGTAGCACAAAGACCAAAAGACATTAATGCTATCAGTCATTCTTACCTCCCTCCCAATTACTTTGCAATTATTTACAACAATTCATAGAGAAGCTCAATGAAACATCTTGTAAGTGCATTGCTGATGTGGATACAGATGGCCAAGTGTTACTTTGGGGGTGGCAACTTAAGGACAGATGAAATGAGTTAGCCAGTGAAGGTGCATCCTCTCTGACTGTCAACATACTAGTAAATGAAGAGTGGCTAGGACCATACTCTGTCCCTCTGTCCCCAGCTGTCATGGGGAAACTTGTGTCCATGCTAATAAACTCTCCCAGTCTGTATGCAGGGTGGAGATATGGAACTGCCACCTGGCAATGGACCATGGAGGGTTTTCATTTGAAAGGATGCCTGGGGATTGCTTGGAAGAGCGCTAGCTGGGCCAGACCAAAACCCTCCCAGGGACCTTTCTAACAATTTAACAACATACACAATATCAGTGCCTGGGAACATTCCCTGGAAGCATTTCATATACAAGTATTGATACAGCCTCAGTGTCTTTCAGGATGTTGGCAATGTCTTGTTTTTCATTAACTCAATTAAAAAATTTACTATGGGAAATTCAACATATATTTGCTATATGAGCATGAAATATCGCATATACTCCTGTTTCACTGTCAACTTGTGTGTGTGTTGAGCACTAATGTCTATTGATGGCCAAATCTTTCCTGACAGTTTGTCAGGAACCTACACTGCAATATGAATCTGATGGCCCAATGCAGATGAGACATAAGATCTGTTTTGGCCTGATGCCAAGAGAGCTGGCAGAAAAAAAAATGTATTCTAGGGAATAAGTACACATCATTCTTGAATCAGAAACTGCTAGTTGCAGCACCAAGCATATTTTACAGGAAGCAAAAGTAAATTCAGTGTGTTTTTCAATTTGTACCGCACAACAATAAAAATTCATATTAATGCAACGTTTTTATGGTAGGATGGTTTGATCTTGAAAATGCAGCTACAATTCATGGTTAATGCCAAGCATATGCTTACATAGTGATGGCTTCTCCCATTGATTCAACAAATGAAAATGTTGTGTTCTTGAGAAATAAGTCTGATTTCCATGTGCAGAGCCACACATGTTGCACGTTGAGCTTCCTCTGTTCGCTATATCCACTTTCTCCTGGAGTCTCTTCTCCTGTCACTCGCCTATCACTGGCGGTGTGATATATGCAGAGAATATCAGAACCTGTTTTCCCACTTTCTAATTAAAGCAGACATACTTTTGAAGAAAGGTAATCTGGGAGCTACCTCAGTATGGTGGTTAAAAACGTACCTCATTGCAAGTCTGAATTTCAAATGAAGAACATACTTTTGTGCCTTACTAAAGTAAGGCCTTAATGCCCATGAAAGCTAATAATACAATATAATTTATCTCACATTCATTCCAGGGCACAGTTCTAGAAAGTGTCACTTTAAGATATTAATATTGAAACTATCTCAGTGCCTAAAAAGTCACCATGTTTTTATTTTTTCTTTTTTTTTTTTTTCAGCTGTGGGACCTACTGCAGAAGTTGCAGTTCATCATGACATACATTGCTCCCTGGCAGATTGCCTGGGGATCATCGTTCCATGTTTTTGCTCAGCTCTTTGCAATACCTCATATCCTTTATAAAATTGTTTTTCTTTATTCTTAAATTCCTCTTCATGTATGTAATTTATTTACAGTGTTTGAACAAGGTGCAAAATTCCTAGGTAACTTACTTTAAAATGTGAAAATGCTTGGAGCATCTCCTGAGAAATACAGTTTTCTCTCTTTCTTGGCTGCATGGGATCTGAAACTGGGAAACTGAACCCTGACTCAAACTGATCTGTTTATGCCTGCTCACTTCCCACTGAGCCACATTCTGCAGATCATTTACTTCCACAGTCCTCAGCACTGACTTTTGATGCATCCAGAAAGAAATGTTGTGACTGACATATTAGCTCCAACTTGGGTGGACTTTTATGTATGCAGAAGCTAGTTTTGTAAAGTTCTGGGCATACGGATGACTGAGGTCTAAAATATTAGTTACTTTCTCAGTTGCTTCTAGTTGGTATCTCAGATGATACAAATTCATTTCAGTGAGCCAATTTCTGTTGCAACCGTCCTGATTTTTTTTTCCCCCATTTCAGAAGCAGCTGGATTTTAACATTTTAATGTACATTTTTCATTGTGGTGCTGAGAAGCATTCTCCTTTTTAACATTTCCACTCTGTTTTATGAGTAACAATGTATGTCCATCAACACCAAAGCAGTCCTTCAGAAACAGTCTGTTTCAGAGCCTGTTCCAGGGCTGTGAACATTGGTTTTATGGATATGGAGAGTAAAACACAGAGTTCAATGACCCCGCAAATGTCTGTAGAGTTAAAAAATACATACTGGATTTTTGGAACAAAAATTTTTTGGCTTAGAGTCTAATTGGGTTAGAAATTTGATTTAATACAGGAAAAAGATAAAAAATGAAATAAAACACTTTAACTGAACAAGTTTAACTTTATTGATATCTAAAGCATTTTCAGAGACTAACTTTTCATTTCTTCCTTCCCTGCCAACCAAAGTTGTGGAAGAAGAGTTGACAAAGTGGTTTTAGTTCAGACCTACTGAAGAGTTTACTTTGTACTGTTTATTAGATATATGCACTTAAGTCTCTGTCCCTTTCATCCCACAGCGTTTTTTTTCCCCCCTTCAGTGATTTCTTCCCTCTGCTCTTTGCTGTGATATATTGAATCATATGCAGCATTGATTACCTATGCTTATGTTTCTAGATAGATAGGAAGTATAAATGAGAGCCTTGGACAGAGGGAATTGCAGACAGAATAACTCCCTGAGGGAAAGCTTTAGATGATTGTCTATTTATGAAAGGAAAGCATTATAAAAATAGTGATCTGTCTGAGCACTTTGAGTGATTTGTTCGCAAATTATGACGGAATTCCACAACAAAAAATTATTTTCATCTCTGTTGTAGGTATGAATTGCAGGAGAAGTGTATTTAAGGTTAGTTAGTAAAACATTTAAGAACTGAGATTATATTTCAATGAGTTTCCCTTTGGTCACAAGTATTTTGTGCAGTGATAACTTTACTCTTGGTAAAAGTACCAATTAAGCTTTGCAAAACAGAAAGCAGTTAACTAAGCAGGATTTAGTTTATTTACACAGTTATTACTAAAGTGATCTAGACCAGTTTTCTATTATTTATATTTATAATGTCCTTTTTAAATGCAAATCTGTCTTTAAGGCAACGTTGCAATTAAGATACTGGTTAAATGCCCAAGTTACTATTCCCACAACAACAATAACTTTGACTTTTTGCATGGTATTTTTATTTGTTGTTACCATAACCCTGCAAACAGTACTGATGAATGTATGTTGCAGTTTGCAGAGGCACTAAGCCTGCCATTTCTTTGCAGAGTTTAATTATTTGTGGTTCTTAATTGCCTAAATCACTTCTGCAAACGGGACATAAATTTTTAAATTTCAAAGTGCCTCTGTGAGCATTTGCCATAGAGCTCAGCGATATGAGAAGTTCTGCATGCTTTAATGCATTTGATTCCGGTGTGCAGAGCACGAAGGGCAACAAGCGTGGAGCTTTGCCTGGTGGAGGTTGTGGAGCCTCTGCCATTAGAGATCGTCAGGAATTTAGATGAACATCTGTCATGAGTCATATAGGTTTAGCTGATCCTTCCTTGTCGCTGCTAGATAGACTAGGTGACCCCTCAAAGTCCCTCCTAATCCCAAAAGCCAAGGAACAGGAATGGGCTTCTGGCTTGAGGAGAGATCTGCAACTTCACTTCCCAGTGTTTAAATAAGTGAGAAAAGGTTATGTGTTTATAATTATCAGTGCACTGAGAAAGTCAGTGTAGTTTGTAGTCAAGGGAGGATTTTATGTAATAATCAATGGTGAGATTTGGAAAGAAAGGATTTGTAGTTCAGATTATCCTGTTTATGAGAGTTTCTGATTTGTCTGTTTCAGGGTTACAGCTCTAACATCAGAAAAGGAAGCCCTGTGATGCTCGGTTCTCCCATCTTCTAAGTGATCATGTGCTTGGAAGTGATGAAATGGTTTTTGGCCCATAGAAATTGCAATTAGAAATGTGGGTTTTGGGAAACAGAGGATTTGCACTGGCCTTCCTGCATAGTTTTGTGTTAAAAGAAGGGGCTGGAAGACTTTGAAAATGTCAGTCTTTCAGTTACTTGTTTTGAAACTGATTGGAATTTAAACAGACTTTTGAATTACAAGAATTAATGCTGAAAATAGAATGTTTTATTTCATGTTGAAGGGGTTTTAGTTATTTCTTCTTCTCAAAACTTGATTTTGGCCATATTAAAAAGAAAATCCATTATTCCCAAAGAAACAAGTTCCACTTCTACACTGTATAACCTAACAAAGATGGTACACAGGAAAACGAAACTGGCTTGGGACATAGAATAAGAAAGCATGCCTGTAAGTTTTTGGCACTTCTTTTTTATTTTCTACTTAAACATAATTAAAGCATTGGTATAAAAAAAAATTATCTAATAAAAGGAAGTCAGGTAACATCAAATAAAAAAACCCTCATGACAGATAATTGCCCACTGTACACATCAACTATGTACGTAAGGGAGTTGGGTGCTGTTACTTGCTCTCATGACACGCTTACATATATGAAACACTTTATTAAAATCACTCTTCACAAGTCAAATGGGAAATGTCTTCCAACGTACATATAGTAAAGCATTATGTCTTTTAGCAAAAATAAAACTGTTGCTACTGATTATGTCTTAGACACAAAGAGTTCACAGTGGAGTCCTAAATGTCTTAACTCATGATGGTGGCAATTTTTAAATCAATCATGACATTAGAACTCTCTTTAGAAAACTTGATTTGCTGTCCTTATCTGTCCTCCTCGTTCTCTTTTTGTCTCTTCAGCTCCAATGCCTCCTTCCCTTATCTGACACTTGTAAATACTTGTTCATCTTTCACAACCAATGCTGGTTATGACTACAGTGTAATGTGACAGTTTAACTTTTTTTATGCACTTGCTTCCTGCTCTGTCCTCCCTGTTGCTTTTTGAACTTTAGACTCTTGAGGGCAGCTCATTTTGCAAGCCCAATAATGCACAAAGACACCATTCCAGACCACTCTCTTTTAATAAGTTCAAGGGATTTGAGAGAGATCTTTTGGCAAATACTTGGGTTTAGATTTTTGCAGATTGCTTTGAAAGCATGGCTAGCTAGCCTTTTTATGGAAATACTGTACCACAAGTGATACTACATGTGTTAAAATGTTTTTTTTGTGAAGTCTCAAAGTCTGTGGGACACACATAAAGGATATTATTATAAGAGGGTAAGCTGAAAGACTGTGGTTATTGGGTGATTTGACCTGAATTTTAGTTTGGGATGCACTTGAGTGTTGTACTTTGATAGTCGCTCCTTAGTCCATGACTTCTTTATTTAGCACCTTCCTCCCAAGAGCGGTGTAAGGAAGGACAACTATTCTCTTATGCCAACTTGGAAAATTTTTTCCTGAGATTTCATGGACGTGGTATGAGTTAATGAAGAATTAAAGCCTAACATTTAATTTGCTTGGGTTTTTTAATCATGTTCCTTTCAACTCGCATGTTTTTCAGTATCCTTGTCCATCTCCTAACTTGCTTTCCAGCAATCTGGAATATGAATTTACATTTAAAGTAAGCTATGGATTCAGTCATTCATTGTGATGCTTATGTGTGATATTTACTATTCCCCTGTTTTCACCTTCTCATTTTGTATATATTTCAAAAAGTATGAAATGCTGAACATTTGTTACCTTTCAGTCAGCATGGAATGTTAAATTGTCAGTAAAAATTAACATGAAAGCATGATTTTAAGCCAGCAGGTTGGATTAATAGAGGCATACTTCTTTCTCCACATACTAGGTCATTCCAAGATAAGCAGAAACTCACAGAATGAAGTACTGGACACATTGGGAGCAAGACTCCAGTGCAGAGAACCGAGAATTTCCAAGAAAATGAGTTTTTGGGGATTTTTGTGTTTTAAACTCTGTGTGTCAGATTCTGGAAAGGCACTTTGTGTTATAGAAGGTATGCTAAGGTAGCTGGAAAAGGGCACTTACTGCTCTGCCTACACTCAGGATCTGTCCTCGGGCAGAGATTAGAMAGGGTCACCCTGCTAATAACGTACTCCATTCAGACATGTCGCCTCCATTACAACTGTGTAGCATTGAAGAGCCACCTATTACATGCTGGTAATTGGCAATTTGGCACTGCCTGCCTTCCTTTCCTTATTGCCTCTTTGGTAAAATAAATAACAACAAAAAGGCAAAAATAAATAGTTTGAAGAGCTGCCTCAACAATGGTTTAAAAGTATGAAGAAATCATTTATGTTACCTTAACTTGCAATTTTCAGACTCTGCTATGCTTTTTTTTCAAACTCTGGCCACTTCAGTCTTTTCTACACCACTGAGTCCATTTCTTGGTAGTGTCATCTTTATCGCATCATACGCAAGACCGATCAAGTTCTGGGAGAAAAACTACAAGTAAGACTATTCAAAAATTTTCTACACTTTTTATTTGTAAAGGTTTTGCTCTCATTAGTTTCATTTCTGGAAGTATTTTTCTTTCTGAAGATAATCCTTAAATTGTTGTAGGGCATGAGAGGTTAATCTTTGAATCTTGATTCTTGTGTTTTACTATTTCATGGTTATTTGGGTATTTCTGAAAATGTATTTAAACAATTAGCGGTACGTTACAGATGAGGTGTCATGTTGCATTTGTTGTACAGACATACAGTAACAAAGCTGTGAAAAAAAATCAGTAAAACTCCCAGTTGTCAGCCTTTTTTGTCTTGCTAGCTGGTGTTAACAACTAAATCTGTGAAGCCTTTGGCACTAGGAGTCGGGCTGCGTTAATGTATTTTATACTAGCCTGATTAAATGTTACCGTTTGGGATGTGGCAGGTAACTCTCATAGTGAAGTGATGATCAGTGTGCATTGTCACTACTTGATACATCTGATCTTGGAGTTTGACTTAAGAATTGCTTGGTTTTCTCAGGTTTTAGCTGCCATTCATTCAGTTTGACAAGGACATAAATGTAGAATATTGAAAAGATTGAATAAAGAGCTTCTGCTCTTTCTACCCACTAGGATTTGAAAGCTCTTGGTAACTGGGATCTAATGGGCTCCCAACAAGAGTACTGGAGACAGGGAAACACTTCCCTTTCCAGATGGAGGTAGTTTTTGCAAGGGGTAAATAAGCAGTCTGCAACTTTAGGGGCTGGATTCCGTGACTAAGGGGGGTCCTTTGAGCCCTGCGCTCTGGGCAGTGCGTGAGCTCCTCACCACCTACTAACATGTAACCAGGCTCAGAGTAACTTATTGCAGCTGCAGAACAGCAGTTTGAGGCACAAAGTGAAAACTTTATTGGCCAAATCAGGACTTGGCTGGACCAGTGAGAAGTGCTGTACACTTACCACACTTCTTGTATCGGTGCCACTGATGTATCATCTGAGCACCTCAAAAGAATTCAAAACTAGAAATTACAGTGATTGATTTTTCCATCTTTTAGAAGAAAGGGTCCGATTAGTTTGAAGAGTTTTATTTTTGTTTCAGTTTGACTTGTGTCAGTGAGTGAGTATGTACTCATCTATAAAGAAATTACTCAGACAAAGCCAAGTCATATAAAGAGACTTTGTATTTGCTTCTGAGATTTGTGGAAACCTTTTAGGGGGGTAGCTGAGTTTTGTACACTGGGGCCAGATCTTAACAAAATTCTYTCTCTCACATCTTTTTTGGGTGAACAGGTTCATTATTTCATAGGAGTGAAGTTGAGGGGAGTCGTGGAAAGGCAGGAAGCTACCACTAATCCCACAGAGCGTGTTACATTTTTTGACAGAAACTTTGAACCATATTAGGTAGGAAGTAGAGAATTGAATATCTGCAGCATTTTACTTCAACCAGAGCATTCTGAAGGCATGGGGCTTCTTTTCTAAGTATGGGTTAGAGAATCAAACTCCGCTGTAGGCACATCACTTCCATATAGCTAGGTTAGTGTAGTATCTGTACGTTATTGTAGATGGAGATAGGGAGACCATTTTCATTTGCTTTTGGTTTGTCAAAGGCTGTTTGGGATGAGATGAACAGAAGATATTCAAAGGAAATGTCAAAAGATGGTGCTTGATGGGTGCTACTTAAATAAGGGGGTCTTGTTTTCATCAGTACTGACTATCTGTGACTCCCATTAAGGGAAGTAAAGAAGTTGGTGCTAATCATTTTTTAAAACAAAACTAATTATTTTACCCATAAACTGTAAAACCCCGAGTGCGATACTTTAAACCACCACTACTTGTCCTTTCAAAATAAGCAGTAACTACAACTTTGTCTTCAACATGAATGCTTAAGTTAGGCTCTTTGTGAAAAATTCGTGGTTTGTTGTTTGTTAGAAATTCTAGTGTATCTTTTATGATCTTCTCTCTTAAAACGTAAAAACCACAACCTTGCCCCTCAAAAACCTTTCAGCAGTAGAAAACAGCCTTGTAGAAGATTCAGATAGTCATCGAAGTGAAATAAATGTTTGCCTGAACCTGTGGCATCCCACAATATGTGCATGTAGTGACTCCTCCTAAATTTGTGTTCATTTTCTCTATAGCACTTCTGATTCTCCTTTGCCTTGCTTCCACTTCAGTATTTCATTGCTCACATGAAGAACTGAGCAGAGCGAGTAAGTGTTGGACTGAAAAACTCCCAAGTCATTAAAGGGACACAGGGAAAATACAGAAAAAGGCAAGGGAAGGAGTAATTTTGTATTAAGAATAGGGAAATTTTCTACAAAATACTTAAAATAATTGAATGAAGTGAGATGGGCCTTGCCTTACTGCTTTAACTCTTACCCTTCAACATGTAAAAATTCAAAGGGATGGCATGATTGCTTTCTTTCAGAGCTGTGGAGTTAAATAGAATCGGGAACTTGAGCTGGAGTGGAAAGTTGTTCTGGCTCCTGCACTGACCTGTCTTTGGGCTGGAGTGCCCTATGGCCAGGTGTGCACTGAGTTTTCAGGTGCTGTAAGACGAAACAGAACAAACAGATGGGGAAGTTGGTGTATACATTTCTTTTTTGGAGTGCATTGACAGTTACTTTTGCTAAGTTCAGCTCGGGGTATTCATGAAAAGTCACGGGTTCACTACAGTGCAGTCTGATACACGCTCATATGAAGCAGAAGCTCTGGCAGATTTTTTTGCTATTTCCATACTCATTGCCTGTTGACAAGAACTTTTGCCCAGGGGAAAGCTACCTTCAATGTGCTTTATATAGCTTTTTTGTTTTGGCTGCTTTGCATACTCATTTTCAAACACTTCCTTGCTGTATTGATGACTACATTAAATATCACATTTATATTAGCTACACAAAAACTCATTTACGTTTATATGAAGTTACAGAGGCAGTCAATTCCATGGTTATATTTTTTTATACTTTAACCTCTTAATTGGACTAACCGAAAACAATTTTGATAAGCAGTCTAGATATTAAAATATCATGGTTTTGTTTTTCTTCCAAGTCATAAATTAGGTTGCTTTCTTAGAGTGTCATTTCTGGTCATCGGTAAATGCACGCTTCACTGCTGTCAAGCAAACCATTTTTTCTTTGTTTCACTTAAGGAAAACTTATTTCTGCATCTCATTTGGGCCAACAGTGTGAAATTAGATGAGGGAAAAACCATCGGGCTCATTTTCTGTAAAGTGAATCCAACATTGAAGCTTTGGACATCAGCAAGTAGACAGAACCGCATTTATTAATAGAGCTGGGCTATTAGGCCAGTAGCCCAAGTGGTGAGCAACTGCTCCATCTGTTCCTTAAAGTGCTAGTTTGGTTGTCTCTAATTGGTTTTCTGAGTGCACACATAAACGTCTTGCATTTCCAGTGTTTCTTTTAGTCCCACTTTTTCTGCTGGCTAAAGAGGAGTTTGATTCCTCAGGTTTCTGACTGGGCATCTGCTGCTCTAGATCATGTGAGCTGGAACTGAAAGTCTTAGAGAATTAAGATGATGGCTTGTTTGTTTTTTCAAGGAGATGGAGGAACTGAAGTAGGTAAAAAAAAAAAAAAAAAGATTCATTTTGACAGTAAGCAAACTGTGACATTCCTAGCAAGCTCTTCAAAATTCCGGAATCATACTGTGCCTGCGGTGTGTGCGCAGAGCATGGGTGTTCTTCCCTGCAGTCAGCAGATGCTGTTTGTTTACAGTGTGCACTTTGGTACTCACTGTGTTCAGAGTCTAGTACACCAATACATCACTGAGGTCAGGGATCTTTCAGGGGGGAAAGGGAAGGGTGACTTTAAGAAGGAGGAAAAATAAGGCAATAAGGAAGATGAGTAAGAAAGAACAACTTCTCATGCAACTACGTTTTTACAGCTTGTGCTGCCATTGTTGTTGAAAAGAGAGGGGTGTAAAATCAGAAAGCTGGCCTGCTGCTCATGAGCTGGTTGCCTGGTGGGAGTCCAACTATGAGAAATTTTCTCACTTGTTTCTTTTTTTTTTTTTTTTTTAAATTTGATGCAACACTGGCTTTGTCCTGTCGTTAGCCTGCTTCCCAGTTTGAAGAGTCCTGTTTTAGTCTTTATTTTCACAGCTGTTGGAAAGATTAGGCTGTAGATGTCAGAGAGAGAAAAGGAAATAGCAGTAAATCTTGTTTAATGTATAGGCACTTTAAAGCATAAAGTGTTTGTTCAAACGCTGTTGTTCCATTCCCCTGGTTTGCTTTTTTTCTTAAATACTTGGTCACGCTGCAGCCTGACTCTGTCCCCCTCCTCCCTTCCTCTTATCTTGCTTTGTATCTTGGATAAGGCAATGGACGGAACAGAGTAGGAAGTTTACTTTCATTCCCCAGTGGGTCTAACTGCTGGATCACGTCGAGCAGCCTGTTCTCTGCTGCAGCTGTGACTTGTCCCTGCAAACAGCAAACTGCCACCAGGAATCTGGAGATTTCGCTGCCTGCAAGCTGCTCGTCTCTCTCCTGCTCCTTGTTTCTATTCTTTCTTGGTCATCTGGTTCAGTGCCTATTTTTGGGTAAGGCACAGCTTGCATTTGCTTTGAAGGGTCTCGAGTGAATTACTGTGTGGTGTAACTGAATTCGTTAGGTGTCTCTAAAGAGGCTGTGATTAAATTGCCAGTTATCTCAGAATGGCATTACAGGGCACCTCTCTGTGTTTGAGAATTTGTGAGCGAGTCTTTCTTTTCTCCATCTTTTTAAAAAGTGTATCACTGTGTTATTGTTCCAGTAATCGTGGTCTGGAAAATAGCCACCTGTAAGGTTAATACAGCTGGGAATGGAGGGTGAGGAAAACCTGACCTGCCTCAGATCTAGTGCAGCTGGCATTTTCTCTTTTCGTACCGGCTCACTTAACCTGCCCATCGTGGACAGCCTGCAGGTGGAATGGGAAGAGTTCCCAGTGTAGACGTAATTCGGGTTGACCCCACAGTATGCACATGTGTGGGAAAAGGAGTTGTGAAATGTACCCATCTGCCCCCTCCTTTTTTCCCATAAAATAACAGGCCTTCCACTTCCAAATGCTTATTTTTAACACACCCTAGTGCATCTGGTTTCCCTGTGAGCCTGCTCATCTGTTACAGCTGCCAAAACCCCTGCTCCGAACACAAAACATCGTTCAACCGTAATTGTCCATGGGCCTTGTTTGGGAGCTGCATGTTCAGACCTTTCAAGTTCTCCCTTTTAGGGCTGGATTTCTTTTTTTAGTCTTTTCTTGCTATGTTGTTTGATTTTTCACATGTTCTTAGACCGCCATGGTGGTGATGTTTACAGAGGAACAACTGCAGCAGCTGTTTATAGTTCAGTAATGCCTTGGACATTGATTTATAATGAATACTTTAAAGAAAGGTACATTAACCTCTGAAGTCAACGATTATAGCATAACCTAAGCATAGGAGAACCTTTTTTCCCCTAATCATCAGGAGTTAGTGTTTGCCTTATTTCCTCAAGTATCAGTTCAGAAATGCTATGTTCTGACTTCTGTCACTGCCTGTTCTCCTTACTTAGGGTTCAAACTTTTCTGAATACTTCCAGCCACTTGGCATGAAAGCCACATTGCAGCCTGGAGTTTTACTGTTCATTGCAATCGTTTTAGTTTCTTCTGAACTGTTTCTCTGCTAATTTTTGTGTTTCTCTCTGGCTGCTTCTATTTCTATACTGTTTTTATGAACTGACCAGAAAGAAGCACTGTATTCCAGTTGCATGACTTTACTCTAGAGTGTACTGATGTTCTAGTTCCTTTGTTATCAGCTATTACTCAGTTTTATGAATGCTAGCCCCTTTGATGACCGTGACTCTCTTAAGAGAAGTCTTCACTGACTAGGCCTCAGGGCTCCTCCAGGCTTTTATTGAGTGTTAAGTTAATTTAGAGCTCAGCAAAATAATATAAATAAGTATCAACGTGTAGATAAAACCAAAATGGGCACTTATTAGTGCCTGCGACTTACAAGTCAAAACAAATGGGACCAATGAATGAATGGTTTTTAGTCTGAATTTTTGGTGTGTTGTCTTCAAATCAGAAGGGCTGCCTGGTTCTGTTCACAAAGCATGTGGAATTTGGTGAGAGTCTTTCTGGAGACTTCAAAGGGATTTAGATCCTTGAGCATCCAGCCTAGACTGGTACTGAGGGATGCTTAGGCCTGGCTTGGGTGCCCTTGGGTACAGCATTCCTGCTGACTGTAGTGGCACTCCCTGGCTGGCAGTGATGCAAAAGCTGAAACGTTAGCAAGTTGCTGCTACTTTTCCTTCATTACTCTTCTCTTACAGCTGGCAGATTTCCCAATAAAGATGATTTTTTGGGGAAAAAAAATGCTCCTCTGTTGAAACAATGAGTATAAACTGGTCTTTGGGAAGTTGCGCCCTGTTCTCCAGCTGCATGTGTGGCCATGGCTCTGGCATTGGGGGAGAAAATAGAGAAAACCAAAACATTTGAAGAACAAAGAACATCTTTGTCCATACTTCAGCCTTAGTTCTTCATGAGCCCTCTGAACTTACATGTTATTCATTAGACTTACTCATCTGACTGTCTTCTCAAGACCATTCCCTGTCTCCTCCCTGCTGCAGTGCCTATCTGCACTTCACAGTGAAGATACATCTTCACATTCCACACCACCAGTACTGCCCACRGACTTGTACCTGCAACACTTGCCTGGTTTGGGAGTCTTTAATCCCTTTCAGCAGGTGTGTAGGGCTTTGAGGAGTGACAAAGCCACAGCATTCAGGTGTGGGAGGTGTTGCTTCAGGTAAAGCCCCAGGCTAAAAGAAGCCCTACTAGAAATTATGTTCCCCTCAGCATCTTGAACAGTGATCTCCCCTGGAGTAAGTGACCCTGTGTGCATGCGTGCCCTTTTGGCCACTTGCTGTAGCACGGAGGTATGCACATCTCTTCTCCAACCCAGCCCTCACCTCATCGCTTGACTCCATGTGTGGAGTCACACTAAACTGGGAAAATGTGAGGGCTGTCTGGGAAAGGATGGGCGAGGAAAACCAGGCACCTTTAATCAAATAGATCTGGTATTAAAATAAGTGTTTTCTGAGTTGCGAAGAGTTTCACACTCAAGGGAGGCTATACAAAATTCGAAGTTGTATTTTAACTGTTTGACAGTATCTCTTTAACTGGTAACATCTCCTCTTCTCAAATTTTGCCCGTGGCAGTCAATAAAACAAATTGAGGCTAATTGAATAGGAGCCATATGTGTGATAATTAATTGGGAGTGCATTCTGATTCAGTGCTCTGTAGTTCCCTGCCGAGTTAAAGATGCATTCACAACTCCAATTCACTGAATCATTCTAAGAGGACAGAATAAAGACAGAAGGGAGGCATCAGAGAGGGAATGCATGCTGAGGCCAGGCAGGAGCACAAGCAGAGATCAAAACCACAAGCGGGATAAATGAAAAGGGAAAGGGATGGGCAAAAAAGGAGAAGGCATGCAGTGAAAAATCTGAAAGGGTAATGCAACAGACATTGATAAGCAGGAACTCAGACCTATAGAGGAAAAGAAATCATGAGCATGATAGAAGAGGACTTTTAAAGATGTTTGGAAGGGAAGGCAGCGACATAAGAGAAAGATAAGAATGGACTCGTAAATCAGAAATAGGAAGCATGTAATATTTTAAGAGCTTGTGTGGATACACAGTGGCACTAAAATTTTATAAGCTGTTCATCTAATGCTTAGCTTCTAAATTATGTAAATCTAATGAGATCAAGTAAACTCATGAAATTTCTGTCATGTCGAGTATTGGAAACCTGTTGAAATGGATTGACTGCATTTCCGTAAGAATAAGTGTTCTCAGCAAGCGTTCATCCCATTCACTTGGATAATGTAGATCACCTCCTGTTTTAGATTTAACTGAATCAAACATTTAGGGGCAAGCTGAGGTTTGGAGTACTAAACCCAAACCTTCCATTCAGGAAGGTGCTTACTCAAGCAGCTTTTGTCAAGATGTGAAGACAGGGGAAAAGCTGAGATCACAGAGGAGATGTTCAGCAAGTGTAACCATTCTAACTGAGGTGATACGTAAGTTGTGTACAGACAGCAGCGGGGAATAATTCATGCTACAGCTTGCTCAAGTCCTGGTTGTCTCCTGATGTACAAGGGTATGTACTGGACCCAAATTGCCTGAGGGCTTATAAGAGCAAAATGTAAAATGTCTCTCGCTTCTTTCTGAGATAATGCAAAATGCAGAATTATGTCACCATTGCCACTGAGAATTGTCTCTGAAGCTTTGTGCTATTTAGGACTAGGTAAATACTGGATGAATGCTAGAGGGATTTATTTTTTTTTTTAATCCTTTGACTAGCAGTGTTTGCTCTCAAAATACCATCTAGTCCAACCATGTGTTGGATATTTTTTCAGTCTGAAGAGTACTGTAGAGACTACCATAACGACTGCTGTAAATGATTAACACTCAACAGTCCTTGCAATGAAAAAACCAGAGGTATTAAAAGTTATCCCTGGTTTAGATTGGATTTTGTACAACTGCACAGTAGCAGTCAGATTCTTCTTGTTCTTCAGCGTAGTATCACTGATGCTGCACTTGCAGGTTTACGGCACTGGAATGGCTTGGTTAGCTTCCATTTTGCCTCCCTTCATCTTTTGGTGAGAAATATGTATATGGAAAACCCTACAGTGAACTAAACTAGTATTTCTGATGTAGGCCTTCTTTGTAAGACATCATTCATCAGTCTTTGTCTTATTCTTGTATTTCCTCATACTTTCTTGCCATCTCTATCTCCTAATTTTATTTTATGCGGTCACCTTGAGTCTAAAAGTGACAATTAAAATATCTTAAGTATATGTTATTTTAATGTTGCACGCTGAAAAAGCACAAGAGCACTTTGCTCTCAGCAATAAAGAATAGTAAGAATGAGTTCTGAAATGCCTTACTGTCCTTTCCTCCTTTTATGATGTTTGAACAATGTGCATCTCTGTGTGTGGAGTAAAGGAGGTAAACATCTTGGCCTCATTTGCTGAAGCGGCTCCCAACATTTTGGTAATTTTTTTTGCTGTCTGATCTCGCTCTCTTTTTCTGGTGAAAACTTCACCAGGACATTTTTCATCACCTCCTTTCTACTCTCCAGGTCCTTACAGTTTCTCAGGCTTTTGCCACTTCACTCATGGGCCCATCAGCCAGTGCAGAGCCCAAGTGAATTAGTCCTGCAGAGCTCTTTACCCAGAGCTGGGCACAGCATAGTACCTTTCCTATAATGTTTGAGTTGGCTCATGATGGGAAAACCAGAAAAATAACACTCACCTGCAGTATTTCAGATGCATGTTTTTGTGTGTAATTAACACATTTGCTTTTAAATTAAAAATACGTCTATGAATTGTGGACAGCTAGGTGTAGCTGTGATGCCAGGTCCTGTGCTAAGCCCCATCCTTACAGGAATGACAGGGTCCCAGCCCTTTTTCACTGACGCAAGAGTGAGCACAAACATCTCTGTGCAGTTGGCATAATCCTTCCACGTATAAAGCTCTTTGTATTGCTTAGTATCAAATATCTGAAGATAGTGACTAAATACCTTTTAAAAGACAAAGCATACTCAGACAAGGGGAAAGAAATTAAGTAGCAAGGTAGCCAAATAAGACAAAAGCGGGGATATTGATGACATTTTGGTAAAGCATTAGTGAATATTTTAAAGTATACAGTTGCTTAAATGACCTGGCTTACAAATAAGAGGTGAATTCCCCAGCTAAACCTTTGAATGTCAGAGCACTTAGGTGGGCTGTTTAATCCATGTTTGGGCACTCAACTTTTTGATCTCAAATTCACACCTCTCATTTGCATCCCTATTGCTGCAGGAGCACAGAAACCTCATCTTCAGGAAAGGCTTCAGAATATGCCAAATAAACATGCTCAGGAGTATCTCAGCAAATGACCACAATTCTGATTTTTACACCTACTTAAAAAAAACAAAACCAAAACCAACCAAATAAACAAACCCCAAAAACCAAACCCGAGAAGCTCTCAGAATGAATTATAAAAACCTTTTTAGGCAAGTAAAGAAACCCTAAGAACAGGAAACATTACTGATAATAAGATCTTCCTATGTTTTAAAAGGATCCTTCAACAGCACTGTCTTTAACAGCTGGAACTTTTTATACCTTAGCCCTCCCCCAGTTTCCTAGCATGCAATCAAAGCCACTTTTTATTATTGTTAGATGAAACACTGGAGCAGTCAGGGAAGGAGGGGAAGAAGAAAGCATGAAAAATAAAAATCAGAGCAAGTGATCAGGAGGGAGAAGTTGTTTTCATTTTTAAGAGATGTTTATTAACGTGAGTTAAACCTAAGGCATGTCTTCCATGCAGCTGCCCGGAAAACCTGGGCATGGTTATGCACAAAGGGGCTGTCAGCCTTTGCTGTTATAATCACACTGAAATCATTCTGCGTTTTAGATGAAATTGATTTAAAACTACTTGGGCATCCTCACACTTCCCATTAGTAGCATCGGTTTTGCCTCTGGTGTCCTTCAAATATTCATGGATGCCTGCTTATTCTGCCATCTCCTCATTCTCCCTCCTGCCTCACTGTTGTAGCCTGCTACTACTACTGTGTTTTTAATTGCTAAGCCTTCCGTTTATAGTGCCAGCAGCGTAAGACATTCACATGGAAATGTTGAGGATTTTTTTTTCCAGACTCCCATGAATAATCATAGGGCTGCAGCATAGTAAAGTTTCTCTCTGTTAGACTTGCCTCTTAGATGTCATGGAAAGACGGATTAAAATTCATTGGACACAGACAAAGAAAAACTTTGGATGTACCCTAGAAAGGCATCTCTTGCATCCCTCAGAGGGAACTGCTTTTCTTTGTTTTGTTCTCTTTCAAAGTAGAGATCCCTTCCTTCACAGCAGGAATCCTGGAAATCTTGAATTTGTGTTTACGGGCAAAACCCAGTGACAGCAAGGCAGATAGAACAGCTGCAATTTTATTTTCATCTTCTGGAAATAAGCACAGCAATGATCATTCTCCCCTCCCCCCTCAATTTGGCCAATTCTTACCATCCGCTCTATGTTCCCCAGGCTGCCTGAATCCCCCTTAGTCTTTTTTCTACCTTTCTAAGGAAATTGGGAGAGTAAAGTGGGAGAAGAAAGTCTTTCCAGGTTGAAAAACGAGGCAGTGTTTTTGGACAAGGGAGATATAGGAAGTGACTTCATCCTTTTGCAAAGGGAAGCGATAGTTGTAATGGCATGAACAGTGCTATGCAAACCAGTGGATTATCTCAGTGCYCATGTAAATGCTGGATTAAAAGAGCATGAGATAGATATTTGAGGAACTAAGCAGGCTGTTGACTTTAAAATTGCTGAAGACTTAGCTGAAGACGTTCAAACACAATCACTTGCTCTCTAGGACAAGTGCTGAAGGACCTGCACTCGGTTTGCATAGAATAATGCAGTTCAGGAAGAAATCCAATTACCGAGCTAATTATCACCTTGGATGAGTGGTAGCAACCAAATTTAAAGCAAGAGGCCACTGGAGGAAACCCCAAATCACCCACTTGTCCCAAAAGTTCACTTTGAGAGGTCCTAGTTGACAGTGAAAAGCCCAGGAGTAAAGGCGTCGCTGGTTTGATTGTTAGGTGCAGTGTATTATAGTTTAATGCTATGCAAATTCCCATTGCTTTCAAGAAGGTACAAACATAGCTTTAATTACTAATAATTGTGGAAGATTTTTAAAGTCCAAAATGGATTACCTGACTGAATTTATTCAACTAAACTGAATTTCAGGACAGAAGTTTGCTTTACAAACTGTCTCTATTACCCTCGGTCTTAAAAAAAGTATAAAATTATGCTTCAAAGTATCTGTATAAAGATTTGAGTTTTTCTGGTAGTGTCTGAAAAGGTAAATCCTTTCTTGTCTCATGTCCTGAGGCCTATGTTTTAGCTGCTTAAGCTATAGTTACTGTGCTTGGAATGGAAGATAAAGCCTCAACGGAGCCTGGTTTTGTTTTATTTGAGAGCTGTTCTGTTTCCTTCCCTTCTTCCCCGTCAGGCTGCATTATCTGTCTCGGAGTGTCCTGAAGCACTCATGATTTTCCCTGATTGTTTTGTGCATCTTTCTCTCTCTCAAAAAAAAAAGGGGGGGGGGGGGGGGGGGGAGAAATGGAGCCAGAACTGCATGCTGGGCAAAAGGATTCCTACTTATTATAGATTAGAATTTTCTGAAGTATTGCTTGATTTGTATGGGTCTCAATATGCCTCAAGAACAGAAATGCTTTATAGGTTGGTAAAAAACTGGGGTTAAGAATAGTATTGACTTGTACCTCATACTGCCACACTGATTTCAGAGGGACTGAAAATTAATAAGGAGTCTCATAATCTTAAAACATATGCATTTGGAAATCAGCAGTATTTCTCTGCTGAGAATAGAAAATTGATTGAATTCCATAACCTAATCTTTATGCTTACTCTTGCATATGTTGCAATTGCAGGTGGATGTATATCAGGGTAGAAGAATTCTGACAACCTTTTTGAAGTCATTCTTTATATTCTGGACTGCTTAGAAGGCCCTCCCCCCCCATTTCCATTTTCTGTTGCATAGGAAATGAAAATTGCAGTTACAATAAGCTGAGCCAAGCAGAGGCAGGAAGATAAATAATACATCAAATAAAATGTTAATCTATGTAGATAATGTACTAATACTAATTACAAATAATTCTAATTAGGACTCATATTCTCTCCAACTCTATTTCTTGCAAAGTAAAGAACATGCCTTTGTAAAGCAAAAATCAGTTGCTAGTAGGGAGTAGAAGTAAAGCAATTCTGTTGCTTTTCTGTCTACTACATGGAAGCCTGTGTGCAATTTTTCTGTTGGTCGGTTTTCCACAGCTTTTTGGGGGAGGCTGTAGAGGCTGGATGAAAAGGCTTTCTAATATTAGGGACATCAATGGCATCCTTCTCCCAGTTGGCTTCAGCATGAGCTTATAGCTTCAGCTCAGAAACTTCCAACCTTTTAAGTAACTTGTATATTGACACACAAAATCCTGGGAGCCAATACTGCGACGAGGACGTACAGACTCCCAGAGAGTCTCTGCTGTGCTTCAAAGACAACATTACCCTGGATTTACACCATCCTTTTTCAGTGTTATTTAAGCTGTTTGAAAGCCTTCCGTATAACTTACACCCTCTTTGCTGCAGTCTTCCTCGGGGCATGTCTAAGTTCTCATAGTGAGTAGCTAAATTTGGGCTTTCTAAGTTGACTGGCCAACCATCGGCCCGTTCAAAATCTCCACTATGCTTTTTGCTCCACCCTAATGAGCCAGACCACAGCCAGTCCCACCTGGCCATGCCGCCTTCATCACAGTTTGACAAAGGACATGATGAGGACCATGCCTGGATGTCTCCCTCAGTTCCCGTGCCAGGAGAGGTGGTGCATTGGCACTTTGCCCCTGCGTTGGCAGGCTGTTGAACAGATGAGACTCTCACCACTGTCACATGTAACCTTATGCTGACTGTTGTTTGGGGCAAGTGGCTTTGTCTTTACCCATTTTCTGCTTTAACCCCATTTTCCAAGGAATGATAATATTTACATATCTGATTGATAGACCTTCTGCTAAGGCTAGTGATTGAGGGCAAAACTTTTGAGGCAATATTCTTAATGAAGCGTACTGAAATCCTAAAGCACCAGTGCATCAGAGCAGTATTTCAGGGAAATTTACATTTACTATAGCATTTCTGTTAGCCAGGCTTTCACTTGTACCCTGAAGGCTTGGGAGATGGATGCTTGGGAGATGCTTTAGACTTCTGGTGTTGAATATCCCTAGTCACCACAACAACCACTCCCTTCTGTTGGACACATGCTTGCCCAAGTGATTTACTCATTCCTTATTTTCAGCCTTGGTTAGTGTCTTTTGTTACAGGTAGGAATAAAAGCTCAATCCAATCTACCTTTTAGTTGCTTTCTGTTTTGTGACCGTTTTTCCTGTGGTATTTATATTCTACTGCTACAATGAAAATACTGAGTAAGGAATGTGTCATTCATAAGGGAGACAGGGTTACTGTCTGTATGGACTAAGACCCTGTAATTTACTCTTTTTCAAGCGATAAGAATGACCAGGGACTCTCTTGTTGCTGCCTAGCTAAATATGAAACTAAGTGGGTTTTTGTTGTTGTTTTTCCATAGATGTTATTCACCCACAGAAATATTTTCGCACAAAGAAAACCCCTTGAGTCCAGCTGTTTCCCTTAGGGCTTAGAAGGAAAGAAAGACTGATTTAATATTCTTTCTATTCACTGTTTTGGTGGCACCTGGCTGATGTGCTTCTGGAGCCAGTTCAATTATTTAAGTACATAGTGTTGTGTATTATCCCAGATGCCAAATTCTGAATGGACTCTGCCCCACAAGAAGGAAAATGGGGAAGAAGGAGTTGAGGAAAAGGAGGAGGGGACACAGACACTTTTGTTTTGTGTGCTGATAAGCTACAATATCAATAGCAATACTGAACTGAAATAACTATATATGCCTACTTGGAGTAAACCGATGAACAGATTAGTTTGTGAACTGCATAATGATATAAACATGGAATGAGAAGATAAGTTAAAAAGAAAATGAAAATGTGTCTTTGGGAGAATCTTATTTTTAAAAAAAAAGAATTGGCTGTACAACATGTCTTTATTTCCAGCACCAAAAGATCGGACCATTCCAACACCAGACTGGCAATTCAGATCGAAAAGGATACAGGTATGGCCTCGGAGTTTGGGTGTTTTGCTTGATTTGCAAAATGTGATGTATTTACACCGTCAAGGCTTTGCCTGGGAAGCTGAAGAGATGCAAAGGGTTTAAAAGTTGTGTGAACAAACCAGAGCGTTTTAAATGTAACTGAGTACTGGTTTAAGTCGCGTGACTTGATAAGTAAATTAGCTCTTCAGTTACATGTAGCTGATCAGATAGCTGCTGGGCTGCGAATTGCTTGGTTAATCATAACATTGCTGTTTGTGTGGAGTACGCAGCAGACACCCCAGCTAGACTTGAAGGTCAGCTGTGGGCAGGGAAAGGTTTTAGAAAAAAGCAGCAGGTTAACAKTGCCCCTACTGCTGAGCAGTTTGGGCTGACAGGTATCTCCTCTTCCCTGGAGAGAAACCTTTTTGGAGAGGGGGGAAACGGAAATTGGAAAATTTGCAGGAGGGGGTAAAAGAAAGAAGTAGGAAAGATGGTGGGCTTCTCCTCTGGGTATTGGTGCATTAAATGAGCTCCAATCCATGGCAATGTAAAGCACCTTCCTGGGCTGCACCGAGTGGTTCCTGTGAGACTGGGAAGCGAGAGCGTTTTTTGGCAAGTCAGTGGAGGCGGAGATCATGTGGTACCTCAGCTGACGCTCCTCAGCACCTGGCGGGACAGAGCCCTTTCCAGGGGAAACCGATACCAGTGTTTCATGCCAAATCCCAGTCCCAGTGAGAGCGGCCAGGGTTTCATATATGGGTTTCTTCCATGTTAGTGTTCTGCAGCTGATTTTATTTTGCCACTGAGGTGTCAGGGGCTTGTATTGTGGAGATATAAGTTTACATTGTAATTATTGCTGTTATATTTTATCCCCCCGCTTTTTATCCTTATCCATTACATCAGTAGTATGAACAAATACATATCTTCAAGCAGAAATGGGTGTAATCCAGGGTGTCCAAGAAGGCGAGAGAGGTATTAGCAGTTTGAGGCATATATAGTGCTCTTTCATTATTTATCATTTCAAGGCAGGGAGTTAAGATGTTTCCCAAAGCTGTTCTGTCATCTGATAGCAATAACCTTTAGCATTATTATATATGCTAATAATCTAATTRTAATATAATATAATTATATATTATATATTATTATATATTACATATTATATATTACAATATTTATATTATATTATAAATATAATAATATAATTTATGTTTTAAACCCCATGTTTATGTTTTAATAGCTCAAGCAAAACATTCCTTTTGTGTGTGTGCTTAAAAGATTCATTTTATGACTTGTTTAGATTTTGACCAAATATGTTCCAGAAGGTGTATAGCTGAGTATGTCTGTATGTGCATACACACCTGTATATACATACATACCTGCATATACATACATACCAGGGCTGCATGCATAATGACCATGGTGATGAAAAATAGCGTAGTAACACTCCCACTCCTCCTCTTGTATTGAGGAGCAATTTGTAGGGGAAGCTATAGCCTGTCATCCTCTGTTTTTTCCCTCCATGTTAGATCTGCTCCTAAATATGCACATACATAAATATGCATGTGTACCTGTACATATGWATTCACATACACTCTCCTGTATACAAATACACCTACAAGATGTTGGTTTGTACATGTATATCTATTCATGCACCAGCATTTTAGAAGTATTGAAGGTGAGACACTGACGCATTATAGAAAAGAAAAGCAGTTTTCATTGTCAAGCATGTATTATGCCAAAGAGTACAAGCACAAGACAACACCACATTGGATTATCCACCACAGTGGATTATGGCACTGTGTTAGCATTTGTGAAAGGTTCATTCCCTTTCGCGGATCACCATCATAAAGTGCTGCTTTTAATCCAGTTAAATGCCTTAGACCTTTATGAGATGACACTTTTAGACTGTGATGGGGTGTTTTTCACCTGGACAATTGGTCCAAGCAATGTGTAATTGAACACCTACTATTTTTAAAGAAGTGGTAGCAATTCTAGTGGTGAATGAAYCTTATTTCATTCTTTCTCAATATACTAAGTGAACTCTTAAAATATGTATCCTCGTCTTAAGTACCAATAGAAACTGCATGGACAAAGCCTTGAAAAATTCCTGGAGGACTAAAAGAAAAAAATCCCAACAAAATTACTGGAAGCTGTGTGACTGAATTCTTTAAAAATCTCAGAAATAATATTCAGATTTAAGCTTATGTACTGAAATAATCATGATTTCTGGTTTCTTAAGAACAATATGTAGACGTTAACTTAGCATTGCAGAGACTTTCAGTGGAGCCAAAAAATTCTCGCTGTTGTAAAACATGGAGATGATTTGATTCAGTCTGAAATACGTGTTATCACTAATCTGATGTTCTATTTACAATATTGTTCATGTTAAACAAAAGTTTCAGGCCTGATTCTCTGAAGGGCTAAAAACCACCTAGGAAATGTAGATTGTATAAAGTATCAGGAAGATATCATCCAGCTAGAGGAAGAAGCTTTATGTAGGAATAAAAAAGAACATGGAATTTTATGCAGAATGGGTTAGTGTATTATAAATTTTATTCTTTACAAATGTATGCTGCTCTGGTTGTAGGAAATGATGACAATAATCTCAACTCCATTTTTTATGAGCATTTGACAAGATCTCTGCAGGAGTCTCTTTGTGGAGATTTGATTCTGGGCCGCTGGGGAAACTACAACACAGGAGACTGTTTTATTCTGGCATCGGATTATTTAAATGCCTTTGTGCACTTGATCGAAATTGGAAATGGCCTTGTCACCTTTCAGCTCAGAGGGCTGGAATTTCGAGGTAAGGATCCCTGATGATTTAAATAACAACAAAAAACAGCAACAAACCCTGTCTGGCTTTTTAATCTATCACAACTCTATAGTAGGACGTAGAGTTTAAGGACCTTTCTCTCTCTGTCTCTCTTTTTTTACAGATAATTGTCTGTCTGTCTAAAAGCTCTGTGCTTCTTTGTATCATTATTTGAGTGACAGTGTTTTGAAACCTGGTTGTTAAGAAATTTGGAGATATATTCTGCAGTATCATAAGACTTTCAGAAAGAAGGCATGTTGAATTATTTGCTTGGTTCACAGATCTTTTAGGTTATGCTTAGTTATGTTTTCAGATTATTTCTTTCCCTCCATAACCATGAAAACCAAAGTTGTTCTTAAAATTGTTCAACCCCCCAAAACTTGTCTTTGAAAAAAACCCAAATATCATAAGACTCCTCCCACGGAAAATATCCTGTGTCAGATCATGCAAGATGCATGAACAGGAGAGGAGAAGCAAGTCCATCAGGGCTTCATATTTCTCTTATTTAGGAAGCGCTGACTTCAGTTGAAGAAGGGACCTCACTTTCTTCCTGTTCAGTATATTCCTCTGTCAGGACACTCCTCTTTAAGGAATGGCAATTGCATCCTCTTCCTCAGTGGTATGGCTTTTGTGAGGCCAGTTGCTCGTAGTGTCACACTCCTGTCCTTTTGTCTGTTGTTGTCCCTAAAGTAGGAAGAAAAATGAAAGGAAAACCACAAAACTTTTAAACAGCTGTTAAATTTTGCTCATGCTACACATGTTGGCTGCCTGGATTTATTGCTTGGGTTTGTAACCTTTCAAAGATACCACTTTGCAATTGCGGGTGATGGGAGTTTTGAAATCCCAGAATGAACAGTTTCCCAAGCTCAAGGGCTTAGCATCTAATGGGCAACRTGTAGAGGCGACTTTTCAACAAGGTTGAGTATGAGAAAATAGGAGACAGACTGGCTCTTTGAATGCACTTAGGTGTGGGAGGATTAGACTAGGAAATAACATGTGTGGGCTCAAGTCTTGACTCTGTGACAGACTCCCTGTAGAATGTTGCACAGGTTGTGGTAAATGTTTGATGTTCACTTTCCTTCCTGTATGCTGGGGACAAAGATAACACTCTTGTATCTTAAGAAAAGTTATGTAAAAAAGAGTAAATAGCTGAAACAGCTCGGTATTGTAGTACCTGAAGAGATACCTACCTATTCAGTACAAAGGCAAATTGTAAGAAAAAGCAACTGGAAAGGAAGAGAAACGATTTGTTTATCAGCCTTATAATTTCTTGTTGTTCATGATGATGATGATGTATGTGTGGCTCTGTGGCTTTCTTCAACTTCAAAGACATCTGTGCAAGTATTATCTTTTCCTTGTGTACCCCCAAGGTAAGCAGTGGTGCTGCTGTGTCAGAGGTAGGTACTGAGGTTAAGTACCCTATAGAGTCCACAGGTGGAAGGCTTTTTTTGGGTAGATTTGGAATTTGCTATTACTTTTTTCAAATCCAGGCCAGACAAATGTAGATTTATGTTGTTCTGCAAGAACTGTGGCAGTTCAAATCTCTTAGTTACAGTATCACTGGTTTCACAGGCTGGTAAATCTCTGAGACAATTGCTTTTTTTTTTTAAATTGAAGACAGTTTTAGTCAGCCTGTCATTTTTGGTTCCTCTTAGATTGCTCACAGTTATAATTCTTTATGGAAACTCTGTGAAGTCAAAAAATAGTTCATTCATTTCTGCAGATCTGAAAAGTGGCTTCCAGGAGGGATTTATGTATGTTAAAGAAGAGACATATCTTGGACAATGTTGACATTTTGTTCAGATTTGTTGGGATTTTGAGTAAGCAGGACCATGTATATTTCCATTAACTTGCATTCTAATTTCAGAAGATTATCTTTGCTGATCATCCTTTTGTGTTAAAATAGTTCACTGTAGGATTTGAAACAAACAGAAGAAAGAAATCTCACTTTCATGCTTAAATTACATGAGTTTTGTGAGGGTTTTGTTTTCCTTTATGCAGTTGCCACCTACTGCTGCATCCCTCTCCATCATCACCATCCCCAGGCAGTTCAAGAAAAGTAAATCTTGGAAACAGATGAAAAAATATGAAAGGATCCTYAAACCACGTGCTAGCTGGATAAAAAGATCAGGGGCCTAGCAGACAGGCTTAATGAACTGGAAGTTGAATGGTGAACAACTGGGTAGTTTTGTTGCAAAGTGGTTTGGGAAGACTTTCTTTGACTTTGAGCCAGGATGGTTCATTACCAGGCGAGTGCCATTTTACATTTGGATCTGAGAGCAAAGCTCTAAAATTGCAGTGTGTCACCTGTCAAAGCATCTCTGTATTCCCTAAAACCACAGTTTAAGTAACTAAATGGGTCTGAAAATTGACCTTTCCATGCAGATTGCCTAACACTGTTCAGTGTTAGTACTGTAGCTGGTTTGCTTTGTGAATAGATCCAACATGTCTGCTGGCTGCAACAGGTCTTTAAATTCAGCTGGGGCTGAGCCCCGCAGCCTCTYGTGTGTTTCATGGGTTGCCATTTAGAGCGAGCTGAGTTCTAATCACGAATATCCCCTTTCCCAGTCTCTCTCACGCTCCTCAGGAGGAGGCTGGCAGCCTGCAAAGCAGCACTGTTACCTGAGTGTTCAAAAGACCTGGACCAAGAGAATGGCAGCAAACTGTCAACTGGGAAAGCACAGACAAGTTACTGGAGGAGGAGGAGAGACGTGGGAAAATGGGAATGGGAATCTCACCTAGATTATCTCATCTTCAGTACAAATCCAGTCCCCTATTCCTCTTCACCCTCAGAGTATCACTGGGGGAAGAGACTCCCCAATACTAGAAGGAGGGGAAAAGGATGGAAATGGGAGGGAAATGGACTCCCCGTTCTCCTCTCTGAACCCACTGGACGATGCTATTCYAAGAATAAGAGAAAACGTGTAGTTAGTTTGTGTCCTCACAGACACGGTGTGTAAGGAAGGTTTCTCCAGCTTTCCGAGTATTTTCTTCAGGTAGGGGACATGTTATGGGAAGAGAAGCTAGGAGTGTGTGAGTATTGTTATTATGTTGTCTGGCCTGGAACAGAGAAGCCGTGTAGGATTGAATAAAGGAACATACCTGAGGAAAGAACAGCTCAAACACGTAGCATTTGACATGCCATGTGAGAGTTGAACCTCACTGGACCATGAAGAATGGGTGCCAGAGAAACCACATGAAGCCTGCTTAAGGATGGAGTAGGAGGAACAGAGGAGCCCAGGCACAAGCTGAGGTGGATCTGCCTGACGCAGACTATAAAAAAAGCTTCATGGACTCCAAAGTGTGGGCAGATAGTCTGCTGTGTGCCCAGTGCAGACTTGCTGAGGTTGTGTGCTGACACCAGAGGGTTGCTTTTGTCTCCAGGTAACCCATGAGGGCTGGTGTGCTTTAGATAAACTATGCTGCAGTACCATGCCCTTCCTGTAACAGGTTTCATCCTTGTGTGAACAAGGAGCCCTGCTCTGGTGGGGCCATAGGGGTTATGCMAGGGTGCCCAGACACTGGGGCACTGAGTCTGAGTAAAAGGAGCCAGAAGGGCTGACCTGAAGGCAGAAGCTGTGTAAGGGGATAGGCCAAGGGCTGTCCCAAGGAAGTTCTGTGAAAGCTGAGACTGAGCTGAAACTTCCTTGGAAGGTTTTCTTCGCTCCTTCTGTTGAGCAGGACCACTGCCTGCAGGGGCAGGAAGTTAGACCGGGCTGCCCCCAAGCAGCACCAAGAGCCATCTCCTGCGCGGACTAGGCACGTTCTTCCCCATTTCAAATCTTGCAGCTGGTGGGTGTGGGGTACAACTGAATACAGGAGGATTTTTTTCTGCATAAGTGGGAAGAGTGTATGCAACTGGCCTGGAAGAACCTGGTGGTTTACGAAGTCAAGAGGCAGTTGTTAAGCACTAGGCTTATTTCCTCTGCTTTGGGCATCTTACATTCCTATTTTCAGTTGTCTGGTCATTCACTGTTTTCCACATAGGACCCTGATTCCTTTCATTGTACAGAATGGTTTCCCACAAGGAAGGAAAAAAAGGGCTAGAGGAAGAACTTGAAATCTGTAATTTCTGAGCTTTGGCTGCTTGACTTCAATTTCAAACAAGTAATTTTAATTGAGGGCCTTAAAAATCTGCTGTTCCTTAAATAGGAAGTCTATGTTTGCTTTGGAAATGAGTGAATCACAACAGTGTTCTCTGTGTCTGTGACTGTTTTCTGTTTATGAGTAAGCCAAAAGCATTATTTGCATTGTGGAGCTCTGGATTTTCCTACGGGTGTTTCTCGTTGTGCTAGCTGAAAAGCTGTACTGGCAATACTGCCACAGTAGTGCCCGAAGAAGGGTTCATAGAGTCTTCTGAATTTAAGTGTACTGCGGGCAGGAGGTACTACCTCCCTAGTTTGCAGTCCAGCCTAATTGAGAGTTGGCATTATAAATGACCGATCCAGATGCCTTTCTGACTGTACGTAAAAGAAGCATTTGGCTCAGCTTTTAAATGAAAAAAAAAACCCTAACAACCAAACCCCTGCAGACAGGGTAAGAAGATACAGACTGAGCAGACTGAGAGAGAGTCAGCAAAGCTGGGATTCCTCTCATCCATCTTTAGTCCTGTTCAAATTAAGCACCTTGTATGAATTAGTTCTTCACTCTCCCTTTCTATGGACAGAGAGAGGATGTGCCTCCATTGTGCCATTCATCCTGTGTGGAAAGCAGGGGGAAGCCTCAATACCTCCAGGTGTTGAGAGGAGATGCCCAACTCCTCCTTTACTGAAAACAAAGAGAGGGTAGTAATGAGCTCAGGCTAGGTGAAAACTTTCAGGTAGCTGCACGTTGGTGTGGGGGAATCAAGCCCTTCGGTAACTTAACTCTGTCAGTGTTAGACCACAGCGGTATGCTAAAAGCAGCCTGCCAGAAGAAATACATAATGTACCATTTAATTTGAAAGGAAGAGACAGGGGAAAACCCACAATCAGGGAACAAGCAGAAAGAATGTCAAAATATCTAGCTCCCGCGTGTTCCCTGTAGAACAAGGAAGATTAAAATATTTTCCTGTTTAGTCTGTGCCTCTACAAAATGTCTTTCAGAGAATATCCAGTTAGGCGTTACATGTGCAGAAGTTACTTACGGATGGTGAGACTGAAATCTTGAGGAGCTGTTTTCTAACTTATGCCCGGTATTTTTCAATCATGTAATTAACTTCTAAATCTCTGCTGTGATTTTTTGTTACTGCATGTTGCACGTGCAATATTCATGCTTCACTTGGAACTTCATTAGATGAGTCAAGGAAAGAAGCACAAAGCAGACACAGATGTAATTGTACGTAGTGGAAGGCAGCTATGACAGCAGGATGGGATCGCCCCTGGGCTTTCTCTGTGTTAGCTAGCTTACTTCCCACGCAAAATGCTGTATGAACGCAGCCAGTTTAGGGTATAAGCTTTAGGCACAGTAATGATGTCTAAGAAATAAGGACAGTTACTCATTTCTGCAGTGTATGTGTACGCTGTATAGCTTTATTACAGTAGCAGGTACATTACCAGTGTAAGGAATATTTATTGGTGTTTGATTTTTGTGTCTGAAGGCTCTGTAACACTAGCAAGAGTCATTCTTTATTTAAAGAGTGGTTGCAACTTTCACTTTTTGCTTTTACAAATCACTTATTGCTGCTGGGAAATAAAAGTGCCCACCTTCATGTCTTTCCTGAGACCACACTTGAGGTATGTTCAGTGTATGCCTCAGACCATCAAAAGGTATTGATAAATTACAAGGAGTTCAGAGAAAAGCAGCCATTTTTAACACATCTCTTTGGAGAGAAGGTTAAAAGCCAAAAGTACATTGTTTGTGGGAAAGAACAAAGGCTGAGAGACACAATGCTCGGAAATATTAGAAGCATGAACAGAAAGGATGCAAAGGAGTTTCTTTAATCTTGGTGATTTAATTGGGAAGAATGGCATGAAACAGGGAAGAGGATGCTTTATGTTAAAAGCAGGAAATCTGTGTTCTACAAGCCTTTCTTGGTGTACAATGATGCCCCAACAGTGGAAGCCATCTATGAATTTCAAATAGGGTTAGAATAGTTTCTGTAACACAGACTAGAATAAATATTTGATGTCTTTTTTCCCTTTCCTCCCTTCCAGAATTTTATATGTATATATGGGTGCGCTGGAGAAGACTTCTGGAAGGAAGGAAAATGTTGTTAGATGCACTGCAACCTTTTTATTGAGAAAATGTCTTTGCCAGAAACAAAATGTTGCGTCTTGCATTGCACTCCAAAAGAGGTGACATGAGAGGTTTTCGTGGTATTTGGTAGCTGCAAGTTTAACAACCAACATCCTTAGAGAATGCTTTCTTCCACCTGGGCTTCCATAATKTGTCTCTGTGGACCAAGAAAAGGAAAGGTTTCTGAGGAGAGGGGATGCCTGTTATTAGAGCAACTGATCTGGTTTGAAAACCAGACTATTTTTCAGGCATACAAGCACTTGAAGCAGCTGAAAACCAAGCCACAGTTTTATAGCTAACAGCTTTGATGTTTGAGGAATTGATAYTGGTTTTTAAGTCCTGAGATTTTTCTTTGAAACAACCTGAGACTGTCAGAGGCCATAAATTACTGTTCTTAATCCCAGTTCCCCAAGGAAAAGAGCAGGAAGGAGCCAAAACAGTTGCTGGTTTCCAGAATGTGTCCAGTTCTGGCGTTCATGAGTTTCCATTTGGGAGCTCAGTTCACTCGTTTTTGAAGTATTTGTTTTTCTTTGTTTCTAGAGCTGTATCTGATGCTTGTTTCAGGAGAGGATGGCCTTTCAATGGCTGTAATTATGCTCTTTGTGCTTCTTCTGGGTGATAACTTGCTGCTTATTAAGCTGCTATCCTGAGCAGAAAAGAAATGTGTTGGGTGAGAAGGAGCCTCATCCATCAGAATTTGGGAATACTCAGATTTGCAGCAGAGCTTGGTGGAGCAGAGTCAGATATTTCCACTGGAATGTATGTATTTGTAAAATACTCATGTGCATGATTTTGCCAAACAAATGGTGAGCAACCAGGCATTTTTGTGTCAGTGAAGAGACCTCTTCATGGCCTACAAAAGGAGTTACCCTGGGCTTCAGTCCATCTTCATGGCTCCCATCTCCATATCCAGCTCCATCTCTCAGACTTAACACCTAGTTAAATCCCCTAGTTCAAAACTGGTTCTTGGGGTCACAGAGTTTAAATCTTGAAGTGCCTAGTGCAGGAGAGTGGTTTATGATCTTCTTGACGTCTGTGGGGTGGGGCTAGTGAATGAGCCCTATAAGCCCTTTCTATGTACATTTACACCCTAGTTGCTTATTATATGTCAGCAATCCTTAGTGCTCAAGCTATTGCTACCTTCAGCCACAATAATTAGTTCCTGTTCTGGATGTGTTGTTAAACTGAAGTGTTTTATGGAAATTAAAACTGCTTCTAGAAGTATGTGGTTGTGTTACGGGATTTTCTTTCTGGCCCTTCAGAACTGAAAAATGCTTTTCTTTTCACTCATTGAGTTTTCAAAATTAAATTCAAAAGCACACTTTGATTTCAGCCTTAAATTCTAGAAGGGTGGGTGGTCATTAATTTAGGTGTATTTTATGTATCCTCTTGGAGTGAGATTACAATCTTCAGTTTCGATTTTCTTATTTCCATTTAGGTCAGATCACTCTGGCAGAGCACAAGTCAGTCCTCAAATCCTGATGCGTCAGGAAAATAGAAAGAGCTCCAAGTCTCACCTTGGTTTTCTCCTGAGCTCACATAGATTGACCTTGCTTTGTTCAGCTGGCACACGTTTTTGCATTGATGGATTTTTGGCAACCATCCAGCGTTAGATATCTTACACATGAATCGGTCTCATCTGTACTAGCAAGGGCCACAGTGAATCACTAAGCTTGAGTGAAGAGGGAGAGCTTATTTTCTTTCTACTGCAGAAAGAAATGTAAAAGAAAAAAAATGTTTTCCCTCGGATTTTAAAATTACTAATTACCAGTGAAAACATTTTCCTGTATTTTAATATTTAATGGTACTACACTTAATTACATTGCAGAACTGAAGTGCACGCTCTGCTCCCTGCTCTTTGGTTTTATGAATAATTCTCTGAGTTGCTTGAACTTGATAATTTTTTGAGAAGCAATATAAAAATTGTCATTTTAATCATCAGCATATAACATATACACAAAAGTTTAAGGTCGCCCTTCTGTAAAAGATACACACAAATGCTTAACTTCATTTACTGTGACTTGTCTCTTTTGGCTCAATACATAAAGCTGAGCACATGGTCTTAGTCTTTGCAGTGCCGGTGTCTAGAATAATGAACCAGAAAGGATTGATGTAAGCACTTGTAAAATGAAATTTCTCAGTAACATGCAAATCCGTGTCATTGAAGTCCAGCCAGTGCATTATGGATTAAAGTAAGGCTCAATTAAAGATGAGAGAAAACTACTGGCAGTCTTTCTAGAACCAATTGCAAGAATTAGGAAGGACCTAACGTGTACTTGAGCATCAAGCCTGCATTTTGTCTGTGCAGACTTGAGTCCTTTTACTAGATGTCGTTTGGAAATACTAATCAGCAGCATGATGATAGGAATAGGGATTTGGTGTTTCGTCAGAGCACTGGCCGTGGCTCAGATTATGCCTTTAAACTTAACAGGGATACCCCAGAGGCTCTGCAAGCAGTCAAGACACCAAATCCCCAAGGTGATAGTACCYGAGTCCATCAAACAGCTTTTGTTAAGCAAAGTGCATGTTTGCCAGATGTTGACAGAGCACAGCCCTGATTTCATTCTTTGGAATAAATCTGCAAAATGATGAGCTCCTTTGGTTGGTTCCCAGAGCTTTTGTAATAAAATGACACCAGTTAGAATGTCTCTCGCTCCCCAAGTTCAACGTTGATTGCGTCCACTGTAGTATAATTTTAACTTTAGTTGATTAAAATTACCTAGCAAAGATGACTTGGAGATATTTTTACCTGTCAAATTAGCTGAGAATGCAAATAATTGTTCTGGCATCTTCTTCTGTTTGTTATGCATGTGATGACAGCTTCCCTCAAACATTGAGGGTCTCTTGAATTCACCTATTATTTGCCTTGCCAGCCTCTTTAGTCCCTATATTTTACAAAATATATGGCTTAAGAAAACTAATTACTACAGAGTCTCCAGTAATAGTATTTCGTATTTAT
Source organism: Phoebastria nigripes (assembly GCA_035582835.1). NCBI lineage: Eukaryota > Metazoa > Chordata > Aves > Procellariiformes > Diomedeidae > Phoebastria > Phoebastria nigripes. The sequence continues at coordinate 2,533,535 of JAYKAV010002788.1, forward strand.
GAATAGAGATAATATAGAAAGCACATAGAAACAGCCAGCATTACATAGGAATGAAATGTGATATTTCCATCCCAAAAGAAAAAAAAATATTTAAGAATAGAGTTATATAGACTGAGCAAAGCCATCTTTAATTCCCTTAGTTGTAAGGGGATCAGTGGCAGTTGTTTATTAGGCTTGTGTTTTTCATTGCTTATAAACATTTGGTAATACTTAATTTAGCACCTGGGATGAAGATGTATCTTCTCTTAAATTCAGTTTAATACTGACAGACCTTTAAACTTTCAAAAATAAACGTAACAGCAATAGTAACAGCACCAGCATGGAGTAGTTATTTTACTCTTTTCAAGCTATGTACAAAGGAATAAGCCTTTCCCTACTTCTGTTTGAGTATGATGTCCTTTGACTTGACTTCAGAAAAGTGTCCACTGACCCAGAGCAGTTGCTGCTTTTTTGCTGTTGAGCAATAAGTGTTAATTCATGTAGAAATCTGTGAAATATGAAGCAGAAGCAGTCCAGTTCATGTCCAGCCCAACTGGAAATGTCAGCTTGATAGGTCATGTTTTGTACTTTGTGGCAGTCTTGAAAGGACAGATGTTTATATTTGGGTTACTTGAAGACATTTAATAATTTGTCATATTGTATATTCCTGAAGTCCAAGGAGGAATACATATTGGTGTGTGAACAACACTGCATACACAGTGTAAGTTTTCACTTCTAGAAAACTGAACAGAGAACACTGGAATATACTGGATCTTTTTTTCCCTTATCTGTTAGGGCTACAATCCCATTTTTTCTCACACGTTTCCTTCAGATCTTTCTATTAATCTTTTTTCTTGTTTGTTTTTGCTTGCTGGATACATTTTAGAAGGTGTACAGGCAAAAAAGAGAAGGTAATAACCAATACTTTAACATATTGTGTTATATTTTGAAAGGCTTCTCTTGGTGTGGAGAGAGGAATATCCTGGGTGCTGCTTCTATCGGTACAAACTAAAAGTCCTCAGGTTGTTGACCAGACAGTTGTGATGGGACCGGGATAGTCAGTCGAGGGCACAGCGACTGTCATGACGCTCCACAGAAAGGTCTTTGGGATGCTGCCTTGCTCCAGGCTCTGTTTCGGGGTGCTGGCAAACTGCAGGGGATTGGAGCTGACACTATATTCTTTCCCAGTCCAACATTCAGATGATGAACATAGCCAACTTCTTCTCCCATTTACAGTGACACAACCCAACAGGTCTGTTGGTCCTGGCAGGGGGGGTTCATAGCTGTTGAACTGCAGTGCAGTGTCTAGCACCTTCCTCTCCTATCAACTCCGTTTGGAAGCTGACAGAGCCAGCTCTCTCGTGGGGTGATACTGAACCATTGGCGGAAGGCCCATGTGAGACATATGTGTAACTTGCATCATAGGAGATGGCCTTGAAAGACGGTTTATGTACAAATTCAGTGGAGAGTAAGCTCAGCAAGAGCCCACAGAGAGTAAATTTTAAAAAGATCCATGCATCAAGAACATATAACTCATATTTTTGAGAACAGTGGGAGGAGCACATGGGTGTCCACCTTGGTTTTGATTTGTAGTGCCCTGTAGTGTAGAAACCACATTTTCATAGATTCCAAATCCCGAAGGGCTCAGCTTGACCTTCTAGTGTGCACAGCACAGGCCAGAAATGCAGAGTCTGCAGAGCAGATATGCTATTGTTTCTGCATCTGCCTCATGACTTCTTTTTGAGTTAACATCTCTTTTTCAGGAAGATTTACTCTATTTTGATCTAAAGCCTGTGTAATAGGCTAATTAGACAGGTGTTCTGTCCTCATGATATACTACCACTAGTGCTATTCATTAGAGATGTTTGATCTGGAGTAGCTTTTACTCCGGTGGGAGAGAGAACAACCCGTTGGATGTTATTTTYGGAACCTGCTTTCCAAAATAGTTTGCTAAAACCCAATTTTATAAGTAAGTGCTCTGACACACTGTAAAATCTTTGTTTGCATCCTGTATGTTATTTGAAGAAGCAGACTGAGACTTGGATCAATTTGCTTAATGAGTCTGGTGGAGCGAGACTCTTTAGTGTTGTTTCGTGGTGAGTTTTTATTAAGGCAGAAGCTGTGGTCTGTAGTTTAGCTCAGCTCAGAACCAAATGCCTAGAAGGTTAGATCGGGCCCTTTTGGCTTTTATAGGTGATAGTAAATAAATAATGTACAGGTCTTTATTTGCTACTGCACATGGATCAATTGGCACATCTAATTTGTTGCCGTAGCTCTTTCTATTAGATTTTTGCTAAGTGCGTAAAGCCTTCAATCATACTTTTTCAGCTTGGAAGAAGTCCTTTGTTTCCTCCTCCCCCAGTAACTGGCAGCGTACTCTCTTTTTCTCACTGCCAAGGGACATATTGCCAGCAGAGAGAAGTGGAAGCTATAACAGAAGGAGATGAAGACAACGAAGGCTGCTGCTGTTGTAAGCCCGGGCACTTGCCTCACTTGTTATCGTGTAATGCAGCCTTTAACCTCCGATGGCTGACATGGGAAATAACACGAACCCAGTACATCCTGGAAGGATATAGCATCATGGATAACAATGCTGCAACAATGCTGCAAGTGTTTGATCTGCGGAGAATACTTATCAGATACTATATAAAGGTAAACTCTTTGGTAAAGTGGACTATATTCCTAGGCAGGTTTGTCAAAAAGAATGAATGCTGGCTGTGTATTAGAAATCGCATTTGAAGTTTTTGGCTTTATATATATTCATTTGCACTATCGGCAGTCAGACTGACTTGATGTTAGATAGGGATAATTAATTCATATCTCCCTTTGCTACATTTGATTCTGACCACTTATACTTACAGTTAGTACAGAAAATTGCTGGCATGCTTAAGCAGAAATCAAGAAGGTGAGTTAACATCCTCTAGCGATAAAGTCAGAGGAAGTATTCTTACAAAGCAAAACTTCACTGACAGTTTGTTATTTCTTCTTGACTTGGCCTTTCCACTGTTTTATCTGGCAAAAAAAAAAAGATCAACAAGCATAAAGTTCTTGGGAAATCTCTGAAGAGCTGTTTCTCAAATAGACTTTTTAAGTAGTGCAAACCCCCTTCTTACCTGCTGTTTTACATGTGTACTACAACACATTTGAAGTTGTTTTATTCCATTGATTAAACAGCAATTCATTTACATCACTTCTATATTTGCACTGTTATTAAGATCACAATGACCATACAGATACTAATTTGTCAAAATAACTGAACCTTATAGTCTAGCAAGACATCTTCATCCTCTGCCAAAGCCTTTCCAGTCCAGCAAATGAAGAAATCGCTGAGCCTTATTGTCTTCTACTGAAGCAACAAGAACCAAATGCTGCCTTCTGTGCCATTGGTACTGCTACAAAGGCACTCACTAAAGCTCCCAACCATCCCTAACATCTCCTTCCTACTTACATCTCTGCAGTTGTAAAAATCCTGTTAAGCTTAGAGAGACACCTGTTGTAAATAAATTAATCACCTTCTTTTGCAAGTGAGCCAATGCAGTAAAAACAAGATCATTGCCTCACAAAGCTGCTTTGATCATGCAGTCGATTACTTTGTAAAATGCAGACTGGGATTTCATAAATAATTTTACAGGCAGTAGGGCCTGGTAACCAACCTGCTTTGTTTCATTAATTAGAAACAAAACTACATGTGAGCATGATTTTTTCATTTTAGAAGTGGGGTTTGTGGCTATAAATTAAATTGTTTTTAAGCAATGTATCTAAACTGAAAAAAACCCCCTTCTTTAAACAGAAATGAATATGCTGCTACAATTGCTTCGCTTTACTTTAAAAAGTAACCTGAATAACCTAACATAAACTGATGCAAGCTGATACATGACTCAGCTTTTGATGGTGAACGAGACTGAAAAAAATCTCAGTCTAACCTGCAATCAAATCAGCAGCTTATTAGTTTAAAGCAGTGAGGAATTGTGCTTTGTAAACTGGAACTTTTTTAGTGCCTTCAAGTCAACTAATACGTAGAGCACTTGTGGGAAGTGTGAGGTTCATCACATGGGAAGTAAAACTTAACTGGAAGGTAGTTTAGGGCTTCTGGTTCTGGACATACCTGAGAAGCAGCTGACGTAGGTAAGATCACTTGGACAAGCTTTTGTCCCATATGATACAGGTGTCGTTAGTTGATCCTGTTTTGAGAAAAAGGGAGGTAGGTTAAGCGATCTCCACACTACTGAGGTATGCTGTGGCTCCATCTCCATGTATGCAGATTTTGTTATGTCCACCACCTGTGGCTCTGAAGGTGTGAAAATCAAATCTCTTTTGGTTGGATTTAGTTGAGCCAGTACTATAACACTGCATTTACAGATCTTCATTCTTAGAAAGGTGTCAGTCCTTTAGTCTACTTCCCTTCTTAGGGAAGGATAAACAGAAGATAGTAATAACCTGTTGGCAGCTTCGATATTAGCCTGGGCTGGGGCTCAGSGTGCTCAGGAGATCCCTTCTTTAGAATGGCACTTCCCAAAAGAAAGCTATATGGAGATTTTCTTCTCCTATTCTTCAAGTTATTAGCTTCTTCTATAAACAGGAGCTTTGATAAGATTTGGTAAAATCCTTAGTACAGCCTCAGAAGGTGAGAAGATGATATTATGTATCAGATCAGCTATCATCCTCTTTATTTAGTACTTACCTCCAGATAAACAATATCAGGAACAGAGGTGAGAATTCATTCCTTCCCCAGCTCTTTCTTATGGGGGAATCTTGAGCTGCGCAATTTCACTGTGAACATTTTAAAGCCCTGCCACTTTCTTTTTAACGGCGTAGGAAAGTAATTCTAAGAACTCCAGTTAATGCAGCATTCAGGTTACATAAATCACAAACTCAGAAAACACTTAGACTGGAGTTTCGGCAGCAACTGCACCTCCATTGCACTGAGCATTTGGAGTGCTTCTAGTTTATTCTTTGTAGCTTACAATGTTTTAAATATTTACCATATTATTTCTGAATTGCCATATAGCTGAGGAAGTACTTGTGCACAAAACCTATCTAGGAAGAGCTACCAGGAGTAGAATTTAATTAGGTGGCAGAATTTTTTGCTGTTTCTATGTCTGATTGCGAGTCTGATTTTTTTCCCCAGCTGAATCTGCTTCTTTGTAAACACAGGTGAGAATAATAAAAAAAGCAAACTGTATTTTGAAGATCAATGAAGAAAACGTATGCTTTGTTTCAGTTCTATCCTTCAAGAATAATTACCACATTGGTCTTTTAAACAATGAGTTGCACTGAGTGTCTTATTCCTAATGTATTTATTTCATTTGCAGTTTCACTGACAGCCTAGAAGGGCCCCTATTTCTCCTTATAAAAGGATTTTTACTCTCCACAAATAAAGTGGGTCAGCTCCTGTAGCCCTTCTGCATATATTTTGAAATAATTTCCTGCCCAACTACTGTGATATTTTTCCCTTGCGCCTCCTCCACCTCTTCTCAATATATTCTTATTTAAACATCTTTTAGTATTCAAGAAGTCTGCATTCGCTGAGTGCTGTGTTTTCAGCTCTATTGTTTCTGCATTAATCTTTTTTAAAGAGTGTACTGTTCTCCACATGCCAAGAAATTAAGGGTCCATCCTTAGTCTGTATCTGTCTGACTTGTCTTTTTTCCTCTGGAGCGTAATTTTCCTCTTGCTTGTGTATTTTTGTACAATTTGAAAGATAAACTGTGGAGGGCATCTGGGATTTTTAAAAGGGCTGGTGGTGCTTCTGTCCTTTTTAATCCATCGTATTTTCATTTTATACATTTATTTGCTTAATAATATTTCCATTGCATGGGTAAAGTAGAACTACATCATCTTCAGTCATGTTCACTTGCCCCTCGTTTGCTTTGGAATTCAATTCTAAATGAGTATCCTTTATTAAAACAAAAATTATAATCATAAAACATTATAATGGGACTTTCCAGCTGATGCCACTTTCCTTTGCAGCACTGGAACTTCTCCTTAAGTTTCATATTCTTTTGAAAATATGCTTTAAATTTGGTTCGGATAGATTTTTAAATTTTATTTATTTTATTTTATTTTATTTATTATTATTATTTTAATGGCTCCAGAGACAGCGGTTAGAAGAACTTAAACTTAGAAACCCAGGCACAGATATGAGATATGAGTCTTGCTGCTTTCTAATATTTCTGCATTTGGTAAAAGAGCTCCTGCTGAATGCTGCTCCTCCTTCAGTGCTTTAAAAGCAAACTCAGTTACATCAGTTATCAGCTTCTTAACCTGACATATAAGAAATAATCCATTATTCTTTACTGGCCTCATCGACAAATAACAAAAATAGTGATGCTACTAAATGCAGAGAGAAAACAGCAATTAAAACAGCGGTTTTCAGACTTGTGTTGTACACATCTGTCAAATCTCACCTTTTTGGTTTAATCATGGTGGAACTGTTTGTTAAAGAATTAGGAAAGCTTCGTCCCCCAGAAAACAGGAAGTCCACGGAGGAAAAAGAGTCCTATTTTGAGCATGTGACCACCTACTACTATTTTTTCAAAATATGCCTGAACTTTTATCGATATCACCTTCTTGGTGATAGACTCTAGAACCCCACTAATATTCAGTAATTAACGTGTTTGAATGCTGGAACTCTGTATTCTTATCATAGTCTGTTGTTTGTATTAATTTTCCTATAAGGCAGAAGGGTATTAAAAATATGACTTCTTTTGCTGTTGTCTGCTATTTAGATATCAATTATTATCGTCTTTCTAACTTAACAGTTTTGTGAAGCAATGATGCCCAGCAGTAAAAAATAGGAAAAATATGTACCATTAGGGGTAGTTAGTGTGGTCCTATTTGATTTATTTTCTTCTGTGTAAAATTTATCTGCTTTAATCAGAGATAGAGTGACTAACGTTTGCACATTTTGTCAACAGAGTATAATATACTTTACAGCAAGTTCTCCCAAAATCCTTGACTGGATAAAAGATGAATCCATCCAAAAGATACTGCAGCCTTATGCAAAGTGGCATTATATTGAACGTGACCTTGCAATGTTCAACATTAACATAGACGAAGATTATGTTCCATGTCTCCAAGGAATAACAAGAGCTAGTTTCTGCAGTGTTTATCTGGACTGGATTCAGTTCTGTGCTAGAAAAAGGGTGGAGGTAAGCTTGCTTTTTTTTTTTCAGTAGTAGTAGTTTTAATTCTTGGGATAGGAGTTAAATGATGCTTGCTTGTTAAATGATGATGTTGCTCTTTTGCTTGCTCAGGATTAATACAATAAAATTTATTTCATTTAAGCTGTCAGATTTAACATAAAAGGAAAATATGTGTTTTGTGGAATGGAAAAAACATATTTTGGAGACTACCCTTGTGCAAAAACTGAGTTTTAAGGAGGGTTAGTCTTTGAATACAGAACCAATTCCTTATTGTACACACTTCCAACACCGTTAATTTCATCATCTCTAAAAAGCATGGATATAATAGGTGTTCACAGAAGTAATGCTGGAGCAGGCTCTGTTCAGGGAATGTCATCATTCCTTCAGTGTTGCCAGTGTTTGTGTACCCTTTCCAAACATTTGCGATGTTTGTGTACCCTTTCCAAACATTTGCCTATGTTTGGGTACAGTCTTCAAATGGCAGGGAAGTACATAAAAAACTCACTGCTAGTATAGGTCACTTCTGAGAGCTCATAATTCAAATGTGAACCATACCACAAAACCATGTGAAATTACCTCACAGCTCTAGAAGGTCAAGGGCAGGTTTGCAGCTACGCATTCACATGCTTTGAGCCACTAAGATTACTGATGGTCAGCAATCATTTGTCAGAAATGCACTACTGTACTTCCATGGAATACTCAAAATAGCCCAGAGGGAGAATACAGTTTCAAACAAGCATATTCCCTTGATTTAATTTTCTGATTATTGCTGATAATGGCAAAAAATGAGAAGTGTATCTTTCCTGGCCACATGCACTGTTATTTGTGCATTTTTTGTTCAGGATCACTGAGTGCGCATCCCATTTGCTACCACTGACCTTAGCTGGCATAACATCACTGAATCTTAATGTTTCTTCTCCGCTTCTGTTCCTTCTCTTGTCTCTATCGCTGAATCCCATTCCACCAGTTCCTCTGTATATCATTACATTGATACTGCTTTCATTCAATTGTCCTCTGAGCCTTCCCCACCATCTCCTCCTACTGGGAATATTTCATATCTTTTGTTTCCCACCTCCATGTCTCAGCTCCCAAGTTCTGACACACAAAGAATTGCACGGTGCAGGGAAAGCCACTGTTAAATGATGCTTTTTCACTTGTTATGTGGCTGAGATTTTCAAATAGAATAATAGATTTAGGGATGCCTAATAGACTTGAAACTTACCAGAGTTAGACTTCAAAGGGCAAACGAGTGCCTGCACTACTGTGCACGCACACACATTTATATATTTTTTATATCTTTTTCTTTTACCTCTGTTTTTGTAATTCACTAACTATATAGAGGTAAAGTTCATGTAGGAGATGAGATGCAAAAAAAGCTTCGCTGTACACGTAGCCCTGAAAATCAGTATACTTTCTAGAAGGAGCTACATTCTCCATTGTAATTGGCTTCAGTTTTAGAGTCAAAGAAAGCTGTAAGAAATCACCCATTGCATGAACAGAAATAATAGTCTGTATCCTCCTAAAGATTCACATTCATGAGGGATTGTTTCAGTTTTTCCTCCTGCTTGATAGCAAGGTTTTCTTTGCAAAAATTTCAGTTCAAAAGAAACTCTCCTGAGCTAGTAAATGTCGATGAAATGTTTTGACTGCTTGTTAAAATGTGAGGTCAGTGTCATCAATGGTATACAATTTAGATATATATTGTTATTCACCAGAAGTGTGTTCCCCCCGATTTTTCCAAATAGATTGTTCTTCTGGAATCTGGGGGGTAGTTTCATATGCACTGTGTCCCATGAAAAGGGGTTTGGCTGCCTCCAATTGCAGTGTCTCTCAGCAATAAGGAATCTGCTATGGTTTAGAATGTCAGATCTGGAAAAACAAACAAACAAACAAACAAAAAACCCCACAAAAAACACCACCACCAAAGCTCCCCTCCCTTGGGATCTCGCCACCCGAGATTGAAATGTTCTGTTTCTAGCCAGTGGGCAAAATAAGCTTGCACTTTGCAGAAAGCCTCTGATGGCAATGATCTTCCTTCTTGTTCTGTTTAATGCAAAGAGTGGTTTTTGTGTGTAGGTCCAGCTACAAGCAAATTTTAAACACGTTATAATTTATAGTATTGCAGTGCTTTTAAAGATGGTATTTGCATCTGGAATAACATGCTATTCTTAAAACCTTGTAGCACCTGGACAGCGATGAGGATTCTCCTCTAGTGACGCTTTCCTTTGCCTTGTGTATACTGGGTCGAAGAGCTTTGGGAACTGCAGCTCACAATATGGCCATAAGGTAATTTTTAGGAATCCTTTTTCCTCATTTTAAAGCAAAGACCTGTTTGTCTTTTTTCACTTAATGTGGAATCTCAGCGGAAGATTAGATCAAGGACAAGTCTCTCTCCTCCATAAAATAATTTGTTTTCTGCTATTCCTGGACATCTTTTACTTTGGTAGTTTGCTTAATAACTAATATCGGTCTCTATTTCATAGGACAAAGCCGAATTTTGCATTGAAAGAATAGGTACCGATGGTTATTGCTTGTGTTCACTCAYGCCTGGCCTGGCTACTGTAACGCTGGCTTCCTCCAGAAGGGGAAGAAACTGCTAAGTACTCTGACATCTAGTTAGCTAAATAATAACAAATCCATTAAGGGTTCTCTATTCCTCAGGGCTGTATTCCGTCTTCCTTGTGCCACTTCATTCTGGTGACTGAGGAAGGGAGAACCTCGCATTTCTCGAGACTGCAGCTTTGTCTGTTCTCAGTCTACTCTACTCATTCATTCATTCATTCATTCATTCAAAACACTTCTTCCTAGAAAGTCTGGTTAATTAAAATATGCTTGGTTAAGTTTATTTCTGGATATGCTCTTTACCTTACATTTTCCTTAGGGATTCTTCCATTTTCACTAGGAGTTCTGAGTTGTTTGGGTTTTATAAAGTACCATTTATGCTCTGCTAAGTGTTCAGCCTGAGTAATTAATTTTATAGATAAGGCATTTTATTAGTGACATAATCTTTACTTTATTAAAGTCTAACTCCTCTCCTAATTTCCAATTTTTATTAGATGTATTTGAACTCCCTGTGTTCACAAGAGTTTAGTAACAGTAGAGAAGATTAGTAAATACACAGTCTCTAAGTGACCTTGCTGTATTGGCACAAAACTCTGAATAAAGCTAGCTAGCCCTCTAGCAACACAGTCCCTAKAGAGGATTTGTCTTACTAACAAGCAAACAAAGAGAGCATGTGCGATTTCGAATGCATTTTCTGTTATAAGATAAAACAGTCCTTTAAATATTCATTGTAGCTTTGTTATCTGTTGAGTCGTTTGTAACGTCTGTTCTTATGTCTTCCTTTTTCAGTCAGTCACACAAAATGTTCATGGCCCACACGCCCCATTTCTTGGTGTGCTGCTTCTTTCTGCTTTCTAAAGTGGCTTTCATCATCTCTTTTGTACTAGTCTTTGCACATTCCCTTCCTGTAGTAGTTTTCTTCTGGGTTGAGTTACCTCTCCCTTCATTTCTATGCACTCAAATTAGTGTGATGTTTAGTAAGTCATTGATATTTCTAAAATTGCCCTATTTTTTTGATGATCCAAATTTTAGAGTTTGGGGACGTGACAGAAAAGTTGATGTGCATTTGTGATTTTTTGGGGGGGGGGAAAGATTAAAGTGAATTTGATCTGGGGCTGCAATAGATATGTCACAGAGATATTAGAAATGCATCTAAAAATATCACAAAAGCTTCCTGAAACTGTCATCACATTTCATGTACTTTTCACAGGATCTTAAAATCTTCATTACAATGCTTTGGCACTAGTACAGATACAATAACAATGTCATCTATTTTTATTGGCTTACATGGTCAGTAGCTAATGGAAAGAGAGAATATTATCAGAGACTTTTCAAAGCTTAACATGGGAAGTATGAATGTTGAGAATAATTATTTGCAAAGTCTTCTGTAAAGATTTTAATAATAATTGCAGCAGTCAGCTATACCATGTCTTTTTAAAATCTGGAAAATTACCAATGAACCAAGTAAGTTTCTCTCTTTTGGTGAGTGGACGCTCCATACTCAAAAATACTTTTCTTGGGGAGAAAAGGTCTGTAGAAGGGGAAGAGTCATATGCACTGCACAGCTCTATCCCTGTTTTTCTGAATCCATTCTGTATAATCCTGTATCTTTAACTCACGGTTTTCTTTTTATTGAGAAAGTGCTCCAGGGCAGTATTGAATCATTGTATTTTTTTAAATGTATTTTGTGACCTAAAAGGGATTAAGTGGAAGCTTCTGTCAGTATCTTTTCCAGTGCTACTTCACAAAAGCTTTCCCTAGAAAAGTTTCACTGTGAAAAACTGTGTCACTTACCCACCTGGTTAAATTACCTTTAATACATTTCAACTGTCAGAAAGATTTTTTTGGGGAAAAAATGGAATCTGAGTATCATAATTCAAGTTATAAATTGCTACAGCTACAAAACATGACTTTAGCTTGGTGAAATATGTTTATTCCTGTCTTAAAGAATTTATATATTTATTTTAATTAACAAAAACAATCTAGTAGAAATTATTAACTGAGGAGCAAGGTGGGTACGCTACCCCGTGACATCAAGACCTTTATCAACAAAAATCCCCCAAATACATTCACTTCAGCACAGAGGGCAGTTCTTACCGTACTTACAGTGTTTACTGCTTCACACAGATCTTCACAACTTATTTAAACACRAAGAAGCAGTAAGTCAGTGAGACTCCCATAGGAATACAATTATATGGCATGCCGGGGGAAGGAGACTTTGTCCAACACGTGCAACGCTGCTGAGGCTGGAAGGAGATGTTCCCGAGGATTAACTTTAGGCACTGAAGGCAGGTCTCCCTCCCCTCTCTCTGTGTTTGATGGAGATACAGCAACTCTGACGGAGGGTGATTTAGAGCATTACTGCTGGTCCTCGCCCCAGCTCTCAGGCTGTTGCAGGTCTGCATTCAGTCAGATGGGGGAGAAGTACTTTAGGTCCTCAGAAGCTGGAGGAATCGTTCCTTAGGTGATGCTTCAGTCCTTTTCCTTGAAAAGGTGTCATGATATTTTGGGGACCTTTTGGAGCCTACTGGTGCTGAAGAGGGTTTTATTTTTCTGCAGAGATGGTGTCAGAACAGGCAATCCCATAGCCAGCTGTGTGCATAAGGGGATGCACTGCATGTACGCCTGTTGGGAGCTGGCTCACTTTGTAAGAGAACAGGGCTCCTAACACATGCTCTTTCACACTCGAATGCTGGACTACAAAAACTTAAATTATTTAGATTACTCTGGTAGGCACTGAGAAATGACCTTGAACTTCATTTCAGGACTTTCTATTAATTCTGGCTGCAAAGCATCTTGTGTACAACATTGCTAGAGGTTTTGTGATGAGTTTGAGATGTAATGGCCAGACAGGCATTGTAGTCTTCTCTTCCTCACGCTTATTTCTAGAAAGTGTTTCAGATATGTCCAACATGAGCAAACTAGCCAAGAATCTGTGCTCTGTGGTCCATGTTTTGTTCTTGGGATAACTGTGCAGGTAGTAGGAAACTTTCTCTGGACTAAGTCTAGCCCTTGCTGTGTCTTGAGGAGTGACAGTCATCCAACTGCTGCGCAGAAATAGTAATGCAAAGGTAATGTTACACGGAGCTGTGCACTACAGAATTGAGATTCAAGTTTACATTGTGTATGTAAACTATCAATTTGCACTCATTTACACATGATTTTGTCTAATCTATTAATCAGTAAATGTCACTGTATAAACCAAGATTTTAAATGCTCTTATATAATGTATGTAAATAATTATTCAGCGTACCTGTTCATCTAAATGTCAGTAGAAACCCAACATTAACACTAGATTACACAATAAATGCATTCATTAAGAAGGCAGAACATTGCTATGCAAATCACTTGCTCTTTTAAACTGTCATTAGGAGGCATCCTGCACAAAATGCAATCTGAAGAATGACATGACATTACCATTCATTTATTCAAATGTGTGTGATATGTTTAGGTGTGTATTTGTAAAAAATTACTTAATAATCCTATTCAGCCACTAGACCTACTACAGGTAGAAATGTACTAGTATACATTTCAAATTTGGAAAAATATAAAAATCTCTTAATAAAGCATCTCTCATCAGTTACTTCCAACGCTACCAAGCCTGGATGCTCAGGTCCCCTGAGCTCCTCCCTCTGGGCGTTATCACTCAGTGAGGACAGAGGGTCACTCCAAGGAACGCCTCTGCCTGGAGGAACCGCTGCTCACGCTGAAGCCCAGGGAAGCAGCTGGCCCCACTTGCCCCTTCCCTTCTGGGCACCACATTGCACTGCCCGGCATCTGAGGGGAAAGAGGTGGAGGGCACGGGACATGGCGCCACAATGCTGCCGGTGATGCTGCATTGCTAGTGGGAGTTCAAGCAGACAGTGCTCAGCAGAGCCAGAGCTGAGCAGAGCAGAAGCAGGGGAGAAAAGTTTGACTCTCAGCTCACAACCACTGTCACCTAAAATACAAATTTAGAAGGGCTACCATTGAAAATACTTCATTCAGGTGAGCTACGACATTCAGGTCATTACCAGCTCACAGGCATGCATGTTTCTTTATTCCTTAAATAAATCTACAGTTAACATTGGGAAAGGTCTATAAACTGCAGACAGAGGATGGGTTTTGGTGTGCAAAATACACACAGATATATTCACCAGCTCATTAGTCTTCATCCGTACTGTTTTCAGGCTTGCATCAAATGCTTTTAGTTTCAGCTGTTGGAGCAACATAAGGAGTGCAGTAGGAGGGATTATTTGCTTTGGCTCTGTTGCCCTCCCTCTGTTATTTGTGGTGCTACTTAATCCCCTCCTTTCTGCATGTTTGAGGGGCCGACGGTTCCCACACACCTACTAGTCTTGTTCTAAAATAGCTCGCAGTTGTGACAGCAGCTTTTCGGGTTCTTAGCTCAGAGGGTTAGAAATGTTGCCAGAAATAGTAGTTATGTCTCTTCTTGATCAATGTCGTTTCTTTGGCATGTGAATTTACCTTAACTAGTTTTTAAAATATTTTGAAAGAGCCTGTAACTACAGCAGATTACTAATTGAGGTATGTTAAAACTGGGCCAAGAAAGCAACCACAACCTTGAGCCAGGCTTGAGATCAAAGCTGTTGGCTTTACAGCTTCCTTATAATCTCATTAGAGTCTTCAGGAGAGAGCATAACAATGGGAAGAAATAACAACACCTGTATCTTATGGGGATTAAGGGCTGCGTGTTACAGAAGTAATGGCTTGAGATAGTGTCACATTATAGGCAGAATGTACCCAAAAGCCTCATTACGATTGGCAGGAGAATAAAAGATGTCCATGGTTTTGTGAATACAGCAATCTCCTCCAGACCTCTCTGGTGGAAAATACGATTTATAAAATAATTGACTCTCAGCCTCTCACAACTACTGCCACCACTGCTTTGCTCCTTGTAGCAGTCATATTTGTTCTTAAAAATGCTGGTTAGAGAACTTATTATGCAGAGTGATGAGAAATGGATGAGTCTTCCCTAAGCACAGGGAGAGCTGTACGTGCTTCCCTCTGCTCCCTCTGCTGATGCTCAGCTGCAGTTTGCATAGCTGTCCTAGTCCTGGCCTTGCTTTCAGCAGATACTGCTGTTCACAGCAGCCTGTTTAGCGTGTGCTGATGCCTGTAAGACACTTTGATGTGAATGCAAACTCTTTGTCTGCTCTGGTGTTCAGATGTGGCTCTGAGAGCCTCTAATGATGTAAAAAACAGTTCTCTCTCCTGCCTACTCCTCCCTTCATCCCAGCCAACTTTTCAGAGCAAATACAGGGGTGTTACATGGGGGAAAACTATATGACAGATCATCATTAGGTGCAGAGTTCAGGGTAGTTTTTTCAGTTTCATCCTGGGAAGAATATTTAGATACAGAAGTGTTTTTTCCAGGCAAGAATTCAGCTGTGTATGCTGGATGTTGTCTAGTGGGTAGGTGAGTGAAAGGACCCTTCCTGATTTCTAGCCTTTTCAAAGGAGATGATAGTCGCATATTTCACCATGCTGGCGGCACCACCATTTTTTTTTTCCCCCTAACTGGTTTATTCTAGGGCTTTCCTAGCTATTAAACAGGATTTGGGTATACTATCATTTTGTAAACTGTGGAGATGATTGATTGAAAGTCAGTGGGGATCAGGACCCACTCCCTGAAGACACATAGTAACTCCCATTGAAATSGGCGCTTGAATGTTTTGAAGATCTGAGTGGAAGTAAGTGCCTGTCTCACATAGGCATGTTTTAATACGTAACTTAGTACTAATAAATGCAAATCAGTTAAGAATTCACAAGAGCTTCCCTGTACTCTTCATGTTCCCAGCCACGACAGCAGCCCTGCCTTCCTGACTGGCCTTGGTCCCACTGATAAGTTGATTTGTATTATATGGTGCTTTCACAGAGAAAATCGGTATCCAGCTGTTTTTCTGGTAACAACATATATATCTTTCCTTTTTAATTTCTAAAACATGCTACCCACCAAGGGCAAAATTAGAATGTGTCTGAGCTGAGGATAGGCCAAGCGGTCTCCCAGTCTCTCTTCTCCCTCTCTCGGAGAAGAGAAAAAATTTAAAAGATTTTTCTTTTCTTTTCCTAAAATAATTAAGAAAGCTCAATTATGTGGAAAGATTATGCATTCTCTGGAGAAAGCCTGGGTGGTAATGAAAACCGCTAACATCTTAATGCAGCTTCTCCTCAGAGCCTTTACAATCTAAAAAAATCAACTGTTGTAAGAGTGAGTAAAATCTTGGCAGGTAGATGAAACCATGTCCTGTGGGGTTGCAAGAGATGCCTGTTTTTAACAGATGGTTCTGTTTTCCTCAATATCGAGATGACTTCTTCAGAGCAGCATTAGGATGGCAGTCCTGCTATATAAGCATTATACAAGTGGCTGTGGTGTCATTGTGGGAAGCTYGTGATTCGGGGTGCAGATTGGAGCTGAAGGCTGGTTGTTTCCCTTCACAAAGACCTCGTGCAACCATTTTCTAACAACTACTCAATTTTGTACCTTTTACCTCTTGCTTAAATCTCAGGTCCAGGCAAACCATCATCCAAGGTCAGGCAGAACTGGTTACATCTAGATTCTTATATTAGAAAAAAGAAACCCACTGCATATTTGCTTTAGGGCTCATTGTTTCAGTATGAAATGCCTGTCGTTTGATTCATGCTCTCACCCGGTTTGCTGAACAGTTCCTGAAACTTAGTATTCTTCTTAGTACATCTGGTTTAATGTTCACATCTGGGTTTGAGTTTCATGACAAAAGTCTCAGATTTGCTGAAAATATTTTTTACAGCTGTTTTTTTTTTTTTTAATTTTTACCTTGCAAGGAGAACTGCTAAGAGTAACAGGGCCAATCAATAAACTTTCAAATGAGGGGACAGCTTCTGCTGCCTGCACAGGGATTGCAGAGCAGCTGGCACTCTTTGAGCTTGGCTCTTTGGCACAGCTGCAGAGAAGCAGCACCCTGAGGCACCCCATGACCCAGCCACCCATTCTTAGGACATCCTTTTTTCCAGGTGCCACACTCGTTTCGTGGCCAGTTGTTTACAGTGCCAGCAGAAGGAAGACCACCTGCCCCGAGGAATGGTTTCTCATTAGAAATATGTGATGCAACCCCTGCTTTATACCCACCGCAGGAGCTCACCCTGTACCGGAGGGCCACTGGCAACAGCGCATGGCTGGCGGCTGGCAGGGGTCCGGCTTGGTGAGACGGGAATGACTTCTGGGAGTGACTGCTGCCTTTCTCTTACAGCTTGGACTCTTTTCTTTATGGGCTCCATGCACTGTTCAAAGGAGACTTTCGGATAGCAGCAAAAGATGAGTGGGTCTTTGCAGACATGGATCTATTGCACAAGGTTGTTGCCCCGGCAATCCGAATGTCTCTGAAGCTACATCAGGTAGGGTCTTTTTTTAATTTTTATTTTTAACTTTTACTACTGCATCTGGTTTTTTAGGGAAACATAGGAAACCTTAGAAACTGTCCAAAGAAAAAAAATGAGAGGGAAATGGAGTACTTGTTGCCTTATTCTGAGAAACTTCCTTAACCAAAATGGAAAAGCTTGGCATTTATTTATTTTGCATTCACTTCTTTTCTGTACCCCCTAGCTGCCCATTTGAAACCATTCCTACTGCAGAGCTTGACCCTGCATTTTTCATCAAAACAAAACTGACGGTCATGTCATGTTTTACTTGCGTGGATAGTATAAAGATGGTTTCTAGTTTGAGAAGAAATACATTGATTAGACTAATTTCATTGCTAATTTATCAATCCTTTTGTGAATGGCAATACACATGTAACACTTCCATATGTTAAAAGACAGAGCTGAGAGGAGAGCAGTTTGATGGGTTAGTGTCACGGCTGTTTGTTTGATTATGTCAGGCTGTTTCTGACCCCGTTCTGTTTTCAGTTGTAAAAATCTGGCACACCTCCATTGACGTTGCTCCAATTTCTTCAGGTCAACCCCTGTATAGCTTGGAGTTGATTTTGTTCTTGCTCTGGCATGTTATGATTTAGTATCATATGCTTTTATCATGCATGGTATTTATAATTGCTCTGAATGTAACTGAAGTGGAACTGCTGTGAATTAATATCTGAGAATTTGACACAATAATTTTATGAATGTTATCGCTGGCCGTGTTGCTGTGTGACAGCTAAAGTAGTAACACAATATTGTGATATCTGCTGATGGATTCCCAGTCTGTGCTTTTGTTGGTGGTTTTTTGTGAATAAAAATAAGGATTTCCACAAGAACTGTGGAATGCCCCAGATGATTCCAATCTCCCTCCGGCTTACCCAAAAGCTCTGCCTCCCGTGGTTTCCCATTTTATAAAAAGAGAGTGGATAAGCTGGCATTCTCTGAGTGTCTTTGTCCAGTGGAGACATGAGATCAGAACAGGTTACAATAAAACAAAAATCGTACCTTTCTATATTACTGTTAAATTAATTGTTCTACCTCCCCAAAGAAACGCTGTATCAAATGGCAAGTCACTTGAGGGGTCAGCTGGCAACTGTTCGAAAAACAGGGTTTTGTTTATTGTTAATAGTTTTTGTGTTTTCACAAATATACCTGACCTTTTCAGTACTTTTTCCTGTACTATCAGGACCAGTTCACCTGCCCAGATGAGTATGAGGACCCAGCAGTTTTGTATGAAGCGATCCAATCTTTTGAAGAAAAGGTTGTGATTTGTCACGAAGGGGACCCAGCCTGGCGCAGCGCTGTGCTCTCCAACAGAGAGGAGCTGCTAACCCTGAGACACGTGGTAGATGAAGGAGCAGATGAATATAAAGTTATCATGCTCCACAAAAGCTACTTGAGCTTCAAGGTCATCAAGGTACATATACCATCCTTCTAATATTGCAGTAATTTAGGGCTGTGGTAACTAATATTATTTCTGAGTAATCTGGCCAAAAGGAGAGGTTGATTGTAGTTATTGGAGTAGGGATTGGAGGCTAAAATTTTCCATTTTGCACCTATACGTTTGTGTATCTGAAATAACATTCCAGGCTTTACCAGGGAGTAGCTGCAAAAGTTCATAAAACCTGTTGGTGCAAAGACGTGAGGTGTTTGCACACACAGCTACTGCCGTTCTACCTAGACCGCGTAGTTCTGCATCTTAAGCAGCAAACGTTTTTACATGATCCACATGTTTTTAACCTACCTGTAGGTCAACAAGGAGTGCGTCAGAGGGCTTTGGGCTGGGCAGCAGCAGGAACTGATTTTCTTACGCAATCGTAACCCGGAGAGAGGAAGCATCCAGAACAATAAACAGGTCTTGCGGAACTTAATTAATTCTTCATGTGATCAGCCACTGGGATATCCAATGTACGTTTCCCCTTTAACCACCTCGTACCTTGGGACACACAGCCAACTGAGGAACATTTGGGGGGGACCTGTCAGTTTGGACAACATTAAAAAGTGGTTCAGATCCAAATGGTTAAGGTAGGTGTTAAATTTTGGCTATGCAGATAGAGGCTCTGCAGTCTCGGTTCCACTGTATTTTCTCTTAAAAGAGAGTAATTCCATACTGTTATCTATGAGTAAAAAATTAATTGCAAAATAACTCAGAATATACAAAATAGCCCTGCAGATATAGCAGAAAGCAAATTCATTAACTCATTCATGGCTTTTAAGCAAAGCTTTCTACATGTTCAACAAGATTCATTATCAAATCACTTAGCACTACAGACATTTCCCTTATTCCAGGGAATTTGACTGTTTATGCCTTGTAAATAAGGGTATCTTGTCTTAAACTCAGTGACATGTCAGAACATGAGTAAATGTGTTGGTGGGTTATGGTGGGTTATGCTCCAAAGCTTTGGCAGTATAGATGATCATCTCCAAGTCATTGTTCTTGACCAAAACACATCTAAAAATGTACTTATTATCCACCAAAACTGCCCAACTTCCCCTAGGTATGCATGATTGGTATCTGACACATTCCATCTCTCATTCCTACATGTACTTTTCATACAGCAGTAACTCACTCTTGGCTCATTCCGTCCACCTGCCCTATCGCCACTGTGGCTGAGGAGAGGCAGGGGACCATGGAGAGACTATGGGAGCCAGCTTGCATGCTAAAATGCCAAAATTAAATCTAGTGGCTTAATATGCTAGTTTCCCACCATGCAGCTCATTCCCACTGAGCTCCCTCCAGCCCATTCCTCTTCTTTGCTACTTGGTTACCTCATGCAAAAGTTGATCTTTAGAGACCACTGTAACATTAGATGAAGAGTCCTAAGGTCTTGCAGGGGTCCAAAGCCACTTAACACAGACAAGGAAAGATTTGGTTTGTGTTGTATACAATTTTGTTCCAAGTAAGCTTACCACATCATCATCTTTGTCATCTCATAAAATGTCAAAAGACCTGCAGCAGTATGAGAGAGTACAATTACACATTTTGAGGGCACCTAACATTGGTGGCACGAATTTTCATGCATAATAAATGGCTGACCATGCGTGTGTTCCTGCAAACAGAATGCGGAAGGACTGCCATGCAGCTCACCACGAGAGAGGGAACGTTGAAGAGGTAGACAGTGGAGGGGGGTCTTCGTCTAGCAGCAATTCCACAGGCACTTCAAGCCAGAGCAACAGCTCGCAGCCCACCAGAGATGGAACCCCTCAGTTGCAAGCTTCATCTCAAGAGGTTCACCAGCGTGCAGGTATTTGCACGATTTACTTGGCTTTTTCTGTAGTCTTCTCCTGAGGGGCCGTGTAGGCAGATGCTATTGGGGCGTGCTCATATCCAGTGGAAAAGTAATTTCAGAAAGAGAGCGCTTTGTCTTTCCTAATGACAAAGCACATGTAGGAGATGGCTTCCTGCTATTGTTCCAGTTATTTACTRGGAGGGTATAAGACAAATGTGATTCACCAAAGGTTCCACTGTCAAACTCCTTTATGGGTAACTTTTGGACTAGGAGGTGCCACTAACAATGCCAGAATGAGAAATGCAGATGGGAGGGAGTCTACGTGTGCARTGCAGGGAGCCCGTACCACAGTGAACCTGTTGGCTGGGAACCGCAGAAGTGAAAGTATGCAAAAGTTTTAATTATCTTGGAAGGACCATGACGATTTATTTGAGGAATTGGTTTGGCAATTGTGCATCAGCGCATGTGGAGAACAAACAAACAGGAAATAACTTCTTATGTCTATACAGCAGCTACCAGGAGAAAATTAAATGTTGCCAATCATTCTGTCAACTAACAGCTGAGCCCTTCTCATATTAAATTATGAATTCAAAAGTACTTCAGACATATTCACAAGGTAGAACTACTGGCCTTCACATTGGAAATATACGTTAAGTTTGGCAGTGGGTCACTGTGAGCCCTATCACTGTGGGATCAGACTTGTAATGTAAAGCCAATTAACCTTTCAACAAGTTGTGGTATTACTGTATAAATTAAAGCAGAGAACTAGAGGGGTATGACACTTGTTTGTTTCCTGTTAGATCATTTTGACCTATCATTAAAGATAATGGACAGGACTGGAGAAAATCTTGCCCTGAATATAAATCATGTTGTAAGAATACAATAACTGCTGCTTTTAATTGAGTCTAGCGTTAGAGAATCCCCATGTGCATACTCAAAACTTGACACTGCAGTTATCAGAATGGCAAACTTAATTGTAAAATAATGATCCTGAGCATGCATACAAGAATGAAAGCTAATTGTGAGTTGTTGAAAACAACGCATTGGGTGCCCAGAAAACCACAATCAAGAGAGAAGGTCACACTTTTAGTTAAGAAAAGCAACCTGGCTTCGAGGTAAAATGAAGAAATGCACAACAAATGCAAGGAAGTGGAAAACAGCAAATGCAAATCAGTATTCAGTCCTGAGAGACCATTGATAAGAGAAAGAGAATGAAACGAGGAGAAGTTTCTGGCTAGTACCATTAGGGACAAAAAGATGAAAGTGGGTTTGTGGCTGTTTATTTTTAAAGAGTGTTAGAAGCAAAAGACATCCTAACAGTGGTCTCAATCTCTCACTATATAGAAAGGCAGAGTTGCCAATAATGTAGAAATGAGAAAAGAAATGTCTGGTTTGCATTGGGAAAAATGCAGATGATCTATTTCTATGATCTGATCATGAAGTAGTTCCTTCCATCCTAACAGCTACAAAGAACATGAAAGGGTGGCTATCAAAGCTTTATGCTTAATTGAGCAAATCCAAATGACTCTCATTCAAGAAGGTTTTTAAGAGAGCTGGTTAAAAAGCAAGCTCTGTTTGATCTTCAGTAATTATAGGGACACTAAGGCAATACCAGAGGACTGGGAAAGAACTTATGCTATGCCTGTTGTGAAAAAAGCGGAATGAATAGGGTGACCTGGGTAATGCATGTCTGTCAATCTGACTTTGGTTCAGGACACTTGGCCTATCACGCACAGTCCTAGTGCCCTAATTTAAGAAGGACATTTTTAATTTGGAAGGAGTTCAAAGCAGAGCCAAAAAATGATCAAAGATCTGGAAAATACATCCTGTAGTGAAAGATTAAGAGCTTTCAAACAATTTACATTGTAAAAGATGATCATAGTCTGTAAGTACTTACCTGGGCAACAAAAGGTGACCAAAGACAGTTGATTTGAGCAGACTTGGATATAACAAAGCTAAACAAATTCAGATTTGAAATCAAGTGCACATTTTTAACAGTGAGAGTAAATAAACAGTGAAACAAGTGACTAAGGGTTAAGATGGATTCTCCGTGACTGGAGATACTGGATGCATTTCTTAAAAATAATCGTAGTAATTAGTAGTACCATACAGGAATTAATTCCAGGAAGTTCTATGGCCCATGCTATATAGCATAGCAGACTAGATGATCACAGCAATCCCTTCTAGACTCATAATCTATGAATCAAGTGCATTTAATGTTTTCATATTTCATATTTCATTTTGCAGCCTGGTGCCACTGAGTCTGCAAAATGCAATGAAAGCCCTGTATAAAAGTGCGACCAAAATCGGGAGCACTGGAAACATGTGGGGTTCTCCCCCAAAGTGTCCTTATTTCGTGATGCAGTTTATAGAACAGCCTTTGTTTCCTAAGTGTTTTCAAGGACAGAGTTATTTATGTGTAGACGCGGGTGGTCTCCTGTCCAATGCTCTAACCACTGCATTTGGGATGAATATAGAATACTTTTGGACAGGGGTCAGCTTGGCAGTTTAAATCACAAACAGATGTTTGGCCACGTTAGCCCCTGCACAAACTAACACACCACAGCCCCTCTGTTCTTAATTCCAGTCTGTTCTTTTTATTTAAAAAGGGTAACATATTAAAATAACCATCAGATATAGAAACCAAGGCAGTTAAACAAAACCCTGGAGTTTGAAGAACCTGAATCCCTGCGGAGGCCAGACGTGCGCACAGCCGCCAGTGCGGCAGCCAGGCCTGACCCCCATCACAGCGTGTGCCCTCCCTATTGATCACATCTGAAGTGCAGAGGACACCGGCAACGTGGCACACAGGAGCCACGTGCATCTGTCCCATTGCTCTCAAGCAGAGATCTTGGGGCTCTTACTACAGAGAATGCTGCTTTGCATGCCATCTTAGGAAAATTAATTTTTTATTGTTTGGAGTATAAAAGTAGAACTAAAGATACATTGTAAGTGGGGTGCGAAAGTGTCCAGGGCTTGCCAAACCAACTAGGTTTTAGTGCAGCTAAAGAGCTCCAGTTAGGTTGTGGCCCAGCTCTGCCATCTGGCTCTGTGCCAAGTCACCTAAATTCTCTTTGCTTCAGCATCTGAAAAATGGGGCTGATGATACCAGCCTCTGGAAAGCAGGTCTGTGGATGTAGAACAGCGTTTCAGCTATATAATGTAAATAGTTTGGATATGAAATTCTGCATTACTAGAACCCTCATGAATTCAGCAAACAGTCATGTTTCTAGAAGATAGTGTGAGATTTATATTCCTTTATGCCTGCAAAATTTCAGTATCTGGAGGAGTTTCAGTGCTTCCCTCCCCTCCATAGTTTGGGTATTCGGAAAAAACAAATAAAAAAAAAATTACCAACAACCTGGTTTGCCTGCCAGCAAAACTTGTTTCTGCACTGATGGCTCTCAACAGATTTTCTGGCATCAACCCTCTACCCCACAGCTATAGCTAGGAAACCAAAATGCCAGCTTGTGTTAATGTTTGGAGTTTCGTGGAAAGCAAAAAAGCCAAGCACGCACTCGCATGACTGGGTATTTGCTGCGTAAGCCTGGGTTAGAGCCTGTCTGCAGAAACAGTAAACTCTTTCGGGGCCTGTGGTGCATGCCAGCCGGCTGCATGCCATTTGCAGAGTCGCTGGGTGCAAGCAGGTATCTGGTGGGTTCACTGGCCAATGAGTTGATTTATTTTTCATTCTATGCCTATTTAAATATGCAAGCATAAGAAATGCAGAAATTATTTGTTTGCATGACATAAGGTGTCGATATAAATGTTGAAAAGGGGGATGTATATGTACAGGAAGATAGAAGTTGCCTAGGCACATCGGAATAGCTTATCTAATCTTCTCTCTGTATCCAACAGTGGCTGCATCAAGACGCTTCACAGAATGGGGCAAGAGCCTTATGTGGGTCTCATTCAGACCTCCAATAGACTACCCTAACTCGAGGTGTTCACATCTTTTCAGTCTGTGATATACTGTAAATATCACTCTTGGAGCTCAGATATAGTTTAATATTAGTCTTAAAAACTGTCTTGTGGCTTGAATGCTGTAGTCTTCCACTTGGTTGAATTCTTAAATTCTCTTTCCCCATACGCAGGAATAATTCTTTTTAATGTGCCATTGTTTTAACTCACAGGGTTTTTTGTTTTACTTTTGCATTTAAGCCATTTAAGGTGGATATTCAACATCCTCTACTTTAGTGTGGTTGTCAAAGGGGAGTGGAGTTACAGCAACACTCTGCTCACTCACTCACTGGGCAGGTTAATATGTACATGGCAGAATAGGTGTGAGCCTGTGATTAGAGTACTTTCCTTGGGGTGTCGTCTCATTTTCCTCTCTTTTGACTCAGTGCAGAACCACTGGAGCTATTCTGACCAAAAGCCAGAACCCTTGTAGTGGAAAACACAGAAAGGTTCATAGGTTTAGCAATTTATTCTTTCTGTTATTCTTGGGATTCTTATGCTGATAAAAGCAGTAGTACTATGCCAATAGTAATATGTACACATGGGACACTGTCAATAGCATGGAGTTCATCAGGATGCCACTTACTTAAATATATTAATCTTTCTTTTAAAGGCAGGAGAAAACCCAGGAGTCAGTCCGTCCAGGCACACACTGCTTTAAACCAAAGGCCCCCTGCTTCAAGTCACTCTGGACCAATTGTAGAAAGCCGCCAGCCTTTCATCCAAACATCTACATCTGCCCACGAAATTGCCCAAAGGCTTTCTAGTAGTCAGCTGTCATTCCACAACTCGGCAACATCTGTGTTTTCCCAGTCCCCTGCTGTTCCTGCTGCTGGCCAGCTGACTGTGCAGGACCGAGCTGCAGCAATGCTCAGGTCCAGTCTGGCCTCTTCCACCAGCTCAACTCTCAGCCTGCTGTTCGGCAAGAGAAGTTTTTCAAGTGCTTTGGTGATTTCTGGGCTCTCAGCTGCAGACGGAGGTAACACCAGTGACACCCAGTCATCCAGCAGTATGAATATTGCCATGGGTCCATCTGCTAGAGCAGCAAGTCAAGCAACTCGGGTAAGGCTGAAGCCAAAATAGCAGTACTAAGCGTGAGCCACTGTACTGCTCTCCTGTCGGGTTCTTGAACTGTCCTCACCACTGTTTGGTTTCTTCCTTCTCACTGGTCAGAAAATAGTCTTTTCCAAAACAACATCAGGATTTTGGTATTTGTTTTGGATTTTGCTACATCACAATGAAAATGAGACTGTTTAATATTAGTGTGTATATGAGAGTGATGTATTTGTAAGTAATTGACAGGTTGGCTGTTAAGCACACACCTGAAATTGCAACTGGGGCAAAGTCCCTCTTCCTTTCACTCAGACCAGGGACTTAGGTCTCCATTTTCTGCAGCCCAGGTGATGAGTGCCATCATAAGCGGACTAAATAGCTCCTTCCTTGCTTGCTTACGCAGGACTTAATTATTTGCACAAAGAGGAACGGTTCCCACTGAACAGTGCACTTGTTCTGTCCCTCTTCTCTGACCAGAATCCAGGACCTGAAAACCTTGCTGCTGAAAGAGTTAATCAAAGGAAGTCTGTAGGAGATATTTCCCAAAGGAAACCTGCATGCCCTGTGATGCAGCATTTTCTAACAGCAAAACAGTACACACAAAGAACTTCCAGCCCTCTTCCCAGTACGCTCCCAGTTCTATTCCCATCTTCCCTGGAAAATTCAATGCACATAGTAGTGTTACTGTTTTATTGTCTACTTAAGTGTATTTATTTAACTTTGCCATCAGTTGCTTTCCTGAATTCTGAAACTTTCACCTCAGCACTACAGAGCAGTAACATGAGAAGATGGACTAGAGATAAAGGGCGACTGCAACTAGAGGTTGAGTGACAACATAATTAAGACAGACTTTTGCATTTGGCCTATCAAAATGGAAACCAAACTGGCAACAGGGGAAGATTGTGGATATGGAAAGTCCAAAACACTTTTCTGCTACTATCATTCTGAACTGTGTATAACTTCCCTAATTTTCAAAGAATTCTCCAAACCTCAAGTGAAAAAAGCTCCTTGGCCTGTGTGTATTTTGCTCTCAACCCAAAAATACCATGTATGGTATAGTTCCCTGGAGTTTTGCCATGAACTTCAACACTAGTTGACTGAACGTTACTCATCTGGGTCCAATCCTGCTTTATTACTCTAATGAGCATTAATAATATTTCTACATGTACAGCTGAACATATCAGATGACCAGGCATAATTCCAACTCTCAAGAGTTTATAGCCTAATTTGCAAGAACTCAGCCAGACTGCAATACTGAGTACTAATGGTAGGATTCACCTCGTCTAACTCTAAGCCATCTAAAATTTGGGCGTGAARTCTCAGTAGGTGGTTGGTGTGGAGAGGACAACTTCATCCTTACAGCTGTCAGGAAGACATGTTCCCCTGGGACACTCGTATCTCTCTGCCAACCCTTGACAGCCTAGCTGATACACTAAGACTACATGGTTAAATTTAGATGAGGCGAGTCCTGGCCCCAGTAACTGCTCAGAGTCCAGGTGCCTATTTGATTGAAAGTGGTAAGGAAGTGTTTTATTTAAACGTTAACACAGCACAGGTCTGGAAAGCTTTTATACTAACGGACTCCTTACAATGGGGTGACACTGTGCATAACATTTTCAGACTGATAATTGCATTCCAGTTTTGATGAAAAGGTTTCTTTGTAAGTTGGATTTAAAATTTGGTGTATAAAGCAAGGCCCAGAGCAACCCGATTTAACTTCTTAGAAGTCAGCCCTGCTTGGAGCAGCGGTTTGGACTGGATGACCTCCAGAAGTCCTTTTCAATCCAAATTATTTTACAGCTCTCTATACATGTACATCTGTGGTACTAAACCTCTAGCTCCTAGTCTGCTTTTCTCTCAAAATTTATGCGTTACACAAAGTGTGACAAGTACCTCTTCAGAAGTCCCTTGTGAATAATGCATGTTAAGAATCCCATGCAGTTTCACAGAATGACATTCCTAAATCAATCTTTAACTTTTTTCACCTGTCACTTCAAAAAATAGCTGAAGTGTTACTTAGAAATTTCCTAAACTAGTTGACTCTCTCTTTCTTTCTTTCCAGCAACTCACCGAGACCTGCGAAGCAACCGATGCTACAGAACCTAGACCACGGCGAGAGGCAGGTCCGGCCCATGCCATATTCATGAGTCACAACCTGGAGTGCAGAAGGGCCAGCCAAGAAGATATGGCCCTGGAAGACACCGCTTCTCAGCAAAGCCTGTCTGAGGAGCAGTAAGGAGTATTCCTAGCGCAAGGGCCACGCGCTTCTTAGAATTAAATAAAGACAGAGTTAGGTCAGGGAGCTGCACGTGGGTTTAGGTTCTTTCAAATGTAACAAGCAACCTCCAAATGTTTATTTTTCTAACTTCTACACAAGAATACTACGGGGCAGATGTTCTTCAGCTAAAGGCCTTGGCATGGGTAGCGTTGGAAGATGTCCTAAAAAACACACAGTGCCACTTCATCTCAGGTTCTTGTAAATCCTAGAACAATGAATACAACCTGTATAACGTTCCTTCCCCTGGAACGGCTGGAATCACAAATGAATACAGAGGGAAATATTAATACAACTCAGTGAAAAGCACACAAGACATCTCTCTCCTGCCATAACTAAACAGCTCATTGCATGCAAACTAATTGGCATTTGATATATAACATATAGCAAAAGGCAACTTTGAACAGAAGCAATGAATACATAAAAGGACAGTACAACATGTACTGTAACATTAGAGCTAAATCTGGTATTTTTTTCCAACAGCAAATCTCTTTTATTTCTCTTTAACATGTTATGCAGGTGGTAATTCTGAATAGCAACACAGCATCACAGACTGCTATACTGCATGCAGCCATATTGAAATATTGCGTGAACGAGCCATGCTACACAGATTAACAAAAATCAAGTGTGAGAAAAGAAAGTATCCAGTGCATGGAAAGCCTTCAAAGCATATGGTGCAGCACCTTATTTGCAAAGAAAGCAGCTTTGCATAAACACCTGCTCTTAGGTATTATCTCGTGCTCCTGTTTGGTTTACAGCAGTGTTTCTCAAATTCCAGGCAACAGCCCCCTTGGGAGTGGCAAAAGGGCCCAGGGGAATCCCCCTCAAGGACAGGGAAGTGCAAAGCAGGCTGTAATTATTGTCTGGAAGTGTTTGTATTAGGAAGGGAACAGCTAAATGCCTTTAATTGCTGGACGCAGCTCAGTGTCCATAAACACTTGTAGCCAGTAATTACAGAGCCTTCTGATTTCCCTTCCCCAGAGAAACTGAGCTGCTGCCAATTTAATACTAGCATAAAGACAGATGATGCAAAAAGGGAGGCCACGCTTTCACAAAGTTTGAGAAACACTGATTTACAGGAATGCATGACTACTTTGGAAGCCAAAAGGCTACAACAAATCCTTCCTCTGCTATAGCGTCTAAACACACGCGCGCGTGTTCTCCTCATTCTTTTTTTTTTTTTTTTTAATTAAAAAAATTGCAGCTATCAGTGTCTTGCTGTTCCTCTTTACTGTAACTACCACAGATTGTTTCTAATTCTCAACACGATGATGTGCAGCCAGGCTGTCTTGTCCCAATTAACAAGAAAGATTTAACAAGAGATGCTGTAGCTAAGTCTCATTACTGTTAGGCAACACACAGTTGCATTCTGAGCTTCCTACTGTGCCACACTTAAGATTATAAGTAGTAGAACTAAATAACACCTAGTGAAAATAAAATGATCCAAGTATGTTTTGTGTGGCAGCCGTTTTTCGGTTTTCTTCTTTATTTTGAATTGTTTTCACTTGCTTTCTGCCTGATGAAATTGAGAAATCTATTGTTTTTCTTTCACTTCAGATCATGATGAATTGATTATTTCTAGAGCTCAGCACAACCTAGGCAAAATTCTGCTCATGTTCACAAGGGCAAAAGCAGAGTATTCATGTACAGCCCCCTGAGACACATAGTCATCAGTGCAGTTTAGGCCCTCCTAATGTCTCCTCCAGCATCCAGGTGTGATGTGGAAGAGGAAATTGAATTCAGCTGCTCCCTTCTGACCATTTCTGGCAGATCATACCTCTCCTCCCACCGCCCTGCTCATGAAGTGCTTCATTACAAATGAAGGATGGAGGTTATACAGGTAGGTGGAGGGCTCTTACTAACAGCCACCAGCCCCCTTTCTGCCTTGGGGGCTTTTGCATGGCAGTCTGCTAAGATAAACCATCGCTGCTTTGTCCTCATAAACCCTGCCTTGCGTGGAGGCAGGGCAAACAGGCAGCTGCGGAAAGCACTAAAAACTTTCCCATATTCAGTTAGCCTCACTTAGGCCTCCAATTTTCACATCTTTAACTTAAGTTTGAATTAATTTCCATCAAAAATAAGTAACTCCAGTAGTCCCAATCAACCTAAATTATTCTATGTATCCAACTCAAGCATACTAAACCAGATTGGGAAACAGCTGCACAAATCCTTCCAGCGGCAAGCTGCTATATCTGCTTAGCGCAGACGGAGGCCCAGCAACACCACCTTCCCCCAGCACCACATCTTCTGTAAGAGACTCCACCATTTCCATGGCTTCTGGTACTGCACCCTAAGATCATGCAGATGCCTCACAGTTCCTGACTTAGTTCAAGCCACCGGCCTCTGGAGCATAACTCCCTGGGGAGAGCCGTGTGCCATGAAGCCCAGCCTCCTGCTGCACAGGGTGGCTGCCAGAAAAGGCATGTCCTAACTCCTTTGTTGAGGCACAGTGCACATGCAGGGCAAACCAGGAGTCAAGGCAAGATTCAAAAATGAGTTCCTTTTTGTAGCCATGTCTTACACAGTTTTTATTTTGCCTTAAAGTTGTTACTGTAGCATAGTGGGTTGAAAAATCCCAAGAGTGACCATTAACAACACTAACAAAGACAAAAAAAATAAATTGAAGATGACAGCACAAACTCTCCCACGTTAAATTTCTCCGTAATTTTGGAGATAGTCTGCTGTTATTAATAAGACTACTGCTATATGCAGTGTTTTTAAATATGGGCCAGTCCTACAGAATAATCGGACATGATGGTTAGAAATAAAACCTGAAACTAGGTATGAGGTTGTATGGATTAAACCATGTCTGCACGAGGTAGAGATAGACCCAATTACTCCGTACGTGACAGAAGATGCATTTAAGGCTTGGATGCACACAAAGCTAACAAATAGGTACCTAACCCTTACACAAGGCCCAATTTCGACAGTAAGCTGCTCAGAACAGCTCTGCATAGCACCAAAAGGCACCCGAGTCCATAGGAATGCTGTTCTTTGCACCAGTGCCTACAGATACACAAATGCTTTAAGCCATACTTTTATTCCTGAAAGACCTAAGCAGCTTGATACTTAACCTCACACACAAGGTGCTTCAGAGTTGCAAGATGGAGGTACCTGTGACACCTCAGGAACCCCACTTGTTGGGCAGTTTTAGGCTCTGAATGAAAAGCAAAGGCAACTTTCACTGCTTTTAAGTCAGCTGCGGCACTGATGATAGGTTTCACAATGCTTAACGCTGTTAAAACTTGGTCCTTAAGTTGCTTAGGCTGAACAGTTTGCCTACATTACATGTCTGATCTCTTACCACAGCTGTGATACAGGAAGGATGGCCACCACCAAGACATAAGTACCTTTTATATGCAGTTTCATTTTGTGTCAGTTTTGAAGATTCAGGTGCTATGCTTGAATTTTTCCAGAGCTGCAGAGGCCGCTTATTCAGCAGGGGCTGAAGGCAGAAGCCTGGCTGATGCTTGTTCAGCCAGCCCAGAACCTTCTTGTTTCTACAACCTGAAAGCAGTGACACTCCCATCTCGCTAGCAAGCTGAATGCATCCTTTGAGGAAATCAAGCACTCAGTCCACAAGAGCATTTGGTACATGCGGTTCTTTCATAGAAATGAAAGGGATGAAGAGATGGAGGCCCTATCTGCCTCCCCCCAGCTTAATCCCAGAAAACATCACCATTGCTGAAAAGAAACATCGGGAGTGATTTTATCCAGAGTGGCTCAGCGGGGCCTCACAACCAGGGAGCTGAGAGGAACACATACGGTACAGCAGGCTACAGGAAGGATGATAATGAGTATGTGGTAAAACAAGCACACACACAGTACTTCATCCCTTGCATCAAATGTGGGATACTTACCCCCCTGCCATGTTGTTTTCCTAAACTTCCCTTTCACTAATAGGCTCTTGTTTACATCATACAGTAAAAGCCAGGTGCTACACTCCTAAGGGTGAAACATGGCCCAAAGATCTGGTAAAAAGACTTACAGTAACATTTTACCAAAGCCAACCACAGGCTGCTGAACTGCTGACATCCACCAGGTACGCTGGCAAGCCCCCAGCCTGGCCTTCAGCCCGGCTGTTTCCCACCACAGCAAGCAAGCAGGAAACCGCGATGGGCGCAACGTACAAAGTTTGTTTACGTTCATCCAAAACCACAAATGCTGGAGGTCCTGCTGTTCCCTCCATTTTGAAGTGTCATACAAGCTTCTTCTATGTGAGGAACTGGAGTTCTCGTTGAAAAGTCTCACCTCCTTCCCATAGACAGAAAATCTTGGCATTCATTGCATTTAAGACAAATGTTAACAAAAAGGACTTACCAGTGTGAGTCTTTTTCCCTCAACAAGATGGCCAGATACTCTCAATATCTATGAATGACATTCTGAAACTATTAAGTTGTTAGGAGTCTCTGTGATGTCATTCACAGCTTTTTAAAAAGCTATTTATTAGAATAAAGCAAGAAATGTCATCTGCGTTTGGCTCCAACACACCGACTAACTGCTCTTCTCTTGCTGGGGAATTTAAGTCAAAGATTAGCTGAATTTTGTGCAGCTCATTTTAGAAGATTAGAATTACCAGTGAAATTCTCCAGCATGTAATAATCATCTTCTCATCAATGCGTATTTTTTAACTACCCAGTTATTGCCATATTTAGATTACTCACGGGATTGGGAGCTGGTATTTAATTACAATGTTTCACTAGTGCTTGTACATCCTTAAATCTGCAACACAGACATACTACTTACAATTAACTTTGCAGTAGGTCCAGTGTTAAAGATTCCCCTCTCTCATTCAGCCTTCTCAGAGCTTTACAAGTCAAAAATTGTCTAATGCATGATAAATAATGCAGGCCCTGTTTATTCCATGCTGTGCGCAATTTTATGTTGGAATTACAAGCCTCCTTGCCAAAACCATCCTTGATTCTCGGGCTTCGAGAGAGTAATTGGTACCTCATATTCTCCCCTTTTTTGCACCAATTAAAACCTGCAGGTGCACTAATGTTGTCATCTGGAATCTTGCTGGTACATCAGAGGTTATTTTCACCAAATGTGTGCTATTAGTAAAATTGGCCCATCAGGGGAATTGTGAATGCTCTGTTTGCTGTTACAGTGCTCTCAAGGCCTTCCAAATATTTTACTAGTGCAAGACCAGACAAAAAATTTCTACCTCTAAAGTAAACACAGGGTGTCATAAAAACTAAGTTCAGTTGGAAATACTACTTTCTCACTCACTCAATGTATATTTGAAACAGGCAAATCATTTCTTCAGGACTGTCTCAGATTTAAAGGCCAGACATGACTGTTAAGGTCATCTAGGATCTCCTGCTGAACACAGACCACAAACTTTCTCTTTATTTCTCTTGAAAAGCACTCTGGCTCACAGAGAAGATGGGCTTAAAAAAAGAACAACAAATTAAAGACTCTCACCAATCTTGAGGTAGGCAGCAGAAAGCAAGAGCCACTGATGTCAGCAGCAAAAATACCCTTTGATTTAAAAGGGCTGATACTTCACTCACAGTTCCAGTGAAGGAAAAATCCACCTCCATTTTGGGAGTTTTTCCAGTGACTAACTACCCTCACTACAAAAGGTCTCCCTTGCACCACAAGACAATGGCTTAAAAGCACTATAAGCGCACTGGTCAGACGTTCCCCAAACTTGTTGTTATGATTTTTTTCTTTTTTTCCAGTCTATTAAATGATGGGACTACAGTAGGCATCATGGCACTATATGCAGGGCAATACATCTACTTTTATGAGGAACAAATACCACTTTAAGTGATGAACTCCCAACAATACTGGCTGAACTGGAATTTGGAAAACTGAACTCTGCCATCACTCCTGAAGGAACTCCTCTCCCCAGCCTCTACAGAGAAGTGTCAAATATCTCCATTTTATTTAGCTTTAAACGTCAGTCCTCATTTAAGACTCAACTGTAGTCCCACTAAAACCTTGCTAGACTTTGGGTAATTATTTAATCATTGAAAGAACTATTCTTTTGCAGCATATTTTACAGCTTAAGAGACTTAACATTAAAACAGTAGGACATCCAACACTTAAGTCCAGAGGGTTTTCTGTTCGAAAGTCTGTGGCWCATAGCCCTGAAAAAGGTTACTTTGGTCCCAAGTCCTTCACCTCTAACAAAGTGTCTTGTCTGAGGAAGATGCCTGAAGTCATTAAGGGATTAGTGATACCTTCAGGGCACAGCCTTATTTTGCAAAAAGCAGCCAGGAGCTGTACATTCCCAAAGGAGGGGGACCCTGAGAGGAATTCTCTTTTTCCCAAATATGATGAAGACGATACTGCCATCCAAATGGATTTGGGCAAAATGGTAGTGTAACGGGGCAGTCAGGGAACAAAGTCATGGCATCCTTTAATATGGCGTGTACCTCCTACCATCTGTGGAGGGGCAATGTTTGTACCAGACCCTCGTTCTGAATATAGGAAAGAGAAAGGACATTCCCTCCATGCTCCCAGCTGTTTCCTGGGCTCCTGTAAAAATGCCTGTCCCCATCCAGCCCCCTACAACTTTGGGTGTCAGTTTTACAGAAATAAATAACTAAAATGATACTTGAAAATGCCTTTAAATAATTTGCTCATTTTAACAGTTGTTGAACTGAACATAAAAAAGTTAAGAAACGACCGAATTCTTAACAACTTTTTACAGCCAGAGATGACTATAAATCGTACAATGAACAAGTGTGCACCTTGGAGTGAATTCTGTTTTCACAACATGCAAAACTGATTAAGTGGTAGCACTTTTCCTGAACATATTTGCACACCTCACAGGGAAACACATTGTCTAATACTTTCAAACACTTCTTATTTCACCATTAACCATTAAGCATGTACAGAATTGAGTAAGGAAAAAAACCCAACCAAACAAAAAGTATCAATAAACATAACAGATTGTAAAACCCATATAGACAAATGCAGTATTAAGTCGATCCTGACTTAATAAACTCTGCATGAAAAACACAAGTCAAGATTTGACTGAACTTCATGGACTTGAAGATTTATATATATAATTTTTTTAAGGGGGTGCAAGGCAGGACTGCAATCAGAAACTTGAAAATAAACCCAAAATGCAGCCCTCTTATCAACTACTGTCTGGACCACTTAGGAGTGGGTAGAGTTGGTTATTTTTCCTCCTGAAGCGGAATTCTGTAAATGTCACTTGGGACTACAGGAAATTTCCTTGAAATTCTAGATAACCCTTCTTATACTGCAACTGGAGAGAGAGGTGTCTGGGAGTAGGGGGAGAGCATCTGCTTATTCCCTCTACCTCATGAATCGTCAGCACCCATGCTGAAACACACTTGGACGCACCTAAGCTGGGTCACTGACAGCAAAGATATTTCTACATAAACCAGGCAGAGCACACATAATTTTGGGCAGGCTTCTGTTCTGTTACACCAGGGCTAAGTTCCAGATATTGAATTGCTCTCTAGGCAGAACAGTCCACACCACGCCACGCTCTGAAAGACTAAGGTCTCAAACAGATTGGACAGTTAATTGCTTTTACATGGTGTAACTAGGATCAGAGTCAGACCACTGAACTTCCAAACACCCAGATTAGAACTGGATGTTAACTACGCATCTGTTCAATTTTTTGAATGGATGGGCTTGTGAACTGAATAAACAAGAGTCCTGCTATCTCATTTTCACATTTTAGAGTATTACCAGCTTTACCTTGCTTACCCTGAAGGCTCCAGTAAAGCCTTCAGGGGCTAAAGCAGGAAGGACAGACTCTAAAACATCCGCAAAATTTTGTAATGTTTTGTTAAAATAAAAGCTTTAGCGTTTACAGGCAATAAAAGGTCTTCATTTTCTGCAGGATTCCACAGCTGCCAAGATGTCTTGCAAAATGCTGTTTCTGTTTTCCTTACTAACCTAGAGAAAGAGAAATTAAAACTGATGTAATTTGATGAATAACCTCTGTATCAGTGTTTACTTCAAAAACAAACAAAGCAGAAATTCAAATGCATTTCTTTCTCAGTGGAGGAATGTTGAGTGTCACACGCCTGCCTTCTTCTGCTACCGAGAACACAATAAGCTAAACCCACAAACCTGCATATGTCATTGAATATTCAGTGATCTTTTTGATTTAATTACCCATGGTATTTTGCAGTATTATTCAGGGCTTGAATAACTAACAAGAATCACTCGAAGAACCAGCATGTACTTTTGTCATTACTAGAAATCCTTTTCAATTACCAAATATAATTTTCCTACTATAAAGTGGAGTTCTTATGCCTTCAGTACTTGAAAGGGTTGTATTTATTAGGATGACAGACCTAGTCAAAAACATCTGCAATGAAAAAAATTAAAACAGGCTTAGCAGCTCAACTCTGTATTCTGAGAAACCTTAGCATTGCAGGATAGAAACACCTTGAAAAAGAAATAAGACTACTTGAGAAAGGTGGGGGGCTTTTGTAGCACACTGAGGTACGCCTCTGGTTGACCAGTCCATGGAACTGTTGGGCTTTGAGACCAGTACATGTGAAAATCCATATAGTCCAGTGTCCTGTCTTTTGCTGGGCCCATCTGCATTGCAGCACATGCAGATTACTGTAAACTGCCAAGCAAATGCTAGCACTTGCTAGTCAGCTCCCAGGTGCAGCAACGATAGAGCACAGAGCWGGCCGCTGCGGGGAGTGTAAATTACCCCTTCTTGATAGAGCAGGCCTTGATACAGAGCCCAGTGACCCACAGTGCCATGCCTTACTAACTCAACCAAAACCTGGGGAGATGGCTGGGGTGGTGAAAGGGTTAACAAGCAATTGTGAAGTGTCCGCAAAAGCCTCATTTTAAAAAGCCCAAGAAATTTTCCCCACTGTTCAGATCCCTGCAGAGAGGGCAGGAAGAAATCAGACAAAGACAGATGAGCCAAAAAAAAGTAAGGGTGCTCATATTTTTAACAAAGTCTGAGCAATGCTGTTTGACGAGGAAGGAGAGACACCACACTATGCATGGCATAAAACTCTCTACCAGCAAGGTTTCACTGCATTCCCTGTAGCTGCATTTAAGATCTGAGCACAAGGGTTTGTTTCCCTTCCAGTACTACAGTCAATACTGACCAGGAGAAAGTATTATTGTTATTATCATCATCATTATTTTTGAATAGGTGACAGTCCTACCTGAAGAATTTGGCCCTAGGAGCCTACTACTATTTACAGTCACAGACATGCTATCCAAATGCCAGAAACCAACACTGTAAAACCTAGAGACGGTGGTCTCACCTACGCCACTTGAATTCAACAGAGCAGATCAACATGGGACTGATGAAAAAGTGACATTAAAAAAAAAAAAAAAAAAAAAAAAAAAAAAGATCTGCCTGAAAATCTTGCTGTTTTTATTGA
>JAYKAV010002788.1:2570563-2596290 GCA_035582835.1 Phoebastria nigripes
CAACACTGTAAAACCTAGAGACGGTGGTCTCACCTAATTCACTTGAATTCAACAGAGCAGATAAAAATGGGACTGATGAAAAAGTAAAATTAAAAAAAAAAAAAAAAAGAATGAAAGCAAAGATCTGCCTGAAAATCTTGCTGTTTTTATTGAGTATCATTTATCATTCCAAGCCTATTATAAGATAAACAGAAAACCCCACAATAACAAAGAGAGCAAGACAACAAAGACTAGAATTGCTCTTCAGTAAGGCTATTGAGAGATCCTGAGGTAAACAAGCACAGAGCATAGATCAGCCAAACTCTAAATCTCACAGCAAGCGTCCTGATATCCTGACTTTCAAAGGACCTTCTGAACATTTAATAGCTCTTCCCACTGTCTCATAGCCAACAAAAACCATACTACATTTTATCTATCCCTTTTCCATACCTACATGCCAGAAGTCCAGTGAGAGCAGCAGAAAGTGCCAAGTGCTGGGAAATTTTCACAACTGTTTTACAAAGGCTGCTTGATAGATATGTCTCCTCTTAAGATCTGGAGACATTCTGTGCAGGCAGCTTTCCCAGAGTGAACAAATCTCCCAGTATCTGTACTGAATGTACAAACAGATGGGTAGATTTTTAGACAGGGAGTTGAAAATAACTGTAGATGCTGCTTATACTAAGCATTTAGGTAAACTGGTGGAAACCACCACCTAGACTCCAAGCAGGCAACAGTAGAGGACAAAAGCTTTCTTCCCCTGACTGTTAAAATACTGTCAAGGAAACCCCTTTTGTACAGTCTGTTCAAATGGAACCTTTCCTTCTTCTGATCCGTTTAACTATTTATTTTCTTTCTTAAAAGGCATATGCAAC
Source organism: Phoebastria nigripes (assembly GCA_035582835.1). Taxonomy (NCBI): domain Eukaryota; kingdom Metazoa; phylum Chordata; class Aves; order Procellariiformes; family Diomedeidae; genus Phoebastria; species Phoebastria nigripes. The sequence goes on from JAYKAV010002788.1 coordinate 2,571,418, forward strand.
CAAACTTCACTAATGGGTTTCATAGAAGCAAAATTAATAGATGGGAAAATGGGAGAAAATGAATATGTGCCAGCTGCTAAGGATAATCTGATCCTATTTATGACACCGTGTCTGCAAAACTACACAGACCCGGGCAGTGCAAAAAGAGCCTCTGTAGTTTCACTGGAAAGTTTAGTTCTCAGCAAAATGGAATTGGGCAACAATGGAAAGAAATGTGTTAAATATCAGAGCTCCTATTGTTAAGTGCTCTAAACATAATAAATTAAACGTTTRGGACCAAATCCTCAACTGCTTTTAGGGCATCTGGGCCCATTTACACCAACTGAATATGCTTTCAAGACAGAAGAGACTGTAAAACCCCAAACAGCTGTCTCTATGCACTTAGTGTCAAACATCAGAACTGTCCTTGTGACACTAAGAGAAGGATGACAAAACTCTGCTGAGTTACTTGAACACAGCCTAACCCCATATTAAGTGACAAAGCAGGCAGAATTTTCTTGGAAGGTAGCCACCTACTTCTGCACGCTTCCAGGCACCATAAGAATTAGTAAGAAATTACTGACCATGAGTTATCTGGGCATTCCAGGTTCTCCCCCTTGAAGAACATAGCTGGTGATCCAGTATTTACTTCAGCTAGTAACACCTCTGACTCCCCACGGGCAAGTTCTGTTCCTGCTCATGCACATGTTATAACTAGCTGGGAAAGAGCATGTAGTGTGTCACTGGAGCAAGTGAGACAGATGCTCTCCTGCACAAGACTTTAGCATAGCAGGTCTCTGCCACCTGGGAACTATTGCAGCCTGTCACACATTTCACACCCATGCTTTTGGCTAACGGATTCACCAGAGAACTCTAAACAAAGAAGCCTGCATGTCCTAATCTCAGCAGCATAAACAGGATGGCTCATTTTTTTAGTAGTTTTTTGCTAAAACACTGCTCCATTGAAATTTACAGGAAGACTTTTGCTGGCTGTAGTCAGTACTTAAGAGAAAGATATATTGGCAGACTGATACAGCTAACAACCCAGGGCCGAGTGGCACATGCCCTCAGAATATCACCTGATAAAAAGACACAGTGGAAGCCTCAAAAGCTTCCTTGAAAAGCCAAATGCTGTTTTCTAGCACTCTGCTTCCTCTCCTGAGAGGACCAAATGCACACTGTTGCCTTGCCATGACTGCAGCCTAACCACTGAATGATGGTTACTTTCAGTGAGGCATTCTCCATTTCCTATTCCCCAGTCCTACCACTGTAAAGCAAGCCATACAAAATTCACATTCACGTACATCCCTGTTCAGCAGCCTGAAAACTAACACACATCAGCTTGTCAGTAGGAAACCTGGGGTTTTATCTCTGAAAGGAAAGGTAGGAGTTGAATGCTTATGTGAGGAAAGGAATCTTCTCTCGTCTTTGCTCCTAGGATTGCTTTAGCACTTAATTAAACAGGCATTTAATTTAAAAAACAGAAATTGAAGATGATGATGGGACCACCAACTAAAAGAAAGCTGAGGAACTTTTCTGAGCACTGCAGTTTTATTAATCTCACTTTGAAGAGGAAAAAAGAAGATGGAGGCTTTGCTTTCTCTGCAGTAATTAAGATCATTCAGCATAAAGTTGTTGAGATAGTGTTTTTTTCCTTCCTCTTTCACTTGGATGAAAACAAAGTAAGCATTCTCACTGTGACATGCATCTGATAAAGAACAGGCTGCAACAGTATACTGCTGTACAGCATATTAGCCCTGTTAGTAAGCCAGGATGTGTAAGTTCCACTTACTGACTTTCTAATTTATAGAAATGCGCAGTTCAGTTTTGGATATACAGCTTTATTCTCTACTACAAATAGTACCCACTGAGCAGAAAAATAAATCAAAGGAGCGGCAGCTGCATTTAGCTTGTTTTTGTGAAGCATCCAGGACACTTATAGATGTTAAGGAAACCTCACACATGTATTCCTGTGAACAGGCTATGTTTTGTTGTGGTAAGTTTTGGAGAACCTCCCTGTAACTGATCAGAAATGCACTTTGAGGCCCTAATATTCTGAAAATTATGCCTGTAAAAATAACATAATGAATTCCAAAATTGGTTCACTGACTCCAGAGAAAGTACACTCCATTTACAAGTGTCTTTCTTCTAGCAATCATTTCTGCAAACTCCACTGCTGCCTTTTTTTTTCTTGAATATGATTACTGGTAATATTTCTGCAAGCCAGTCTGGGAAAAAAAAAAAAAAAATTAAAAATCTGACTCTACTTGAAAAGATTTAACTCTTTGGAATAATGAATACTTATACGGCAATAATACTACAGCAAGAAAACCTTTTAAAACAACTATATCATTACTTCTACAGCCCCTCACAAGCAAAACCAGCTGTGTGAGACTGCTACAGTAAGTGCCAAATGTGATTTTTTTTTTTTAATAAGGTGAACACCTGCCCATTAAGAATAAAATGGAAACTAAAAAACTTATTCCATACAAGCTACCCACAGCCATCAATTGGTAGTACCAATTAGTTTTTAAACAGAGCCAAATACAAACCAGCAACCTAGAACAAAAGGCTCTTTAAGGATATTAAATATTACTCACATTGAACACTTTAACATCTTTCCTACTCCTTATTTCTTCAACAAGATCCAGTGGCTTTCCCTTAGGTATTGGAATAGTTCCAAGCACCACGGTCCCTGAGCCAGTGAGCGTTTGACGAACAGCTTGAATAAAAGCCTGGCTGAAGAGTTCCATTTTACCGATCTCATCTATGACACAAATTTTTTTCTCTGCATCACTGCCATGGTTTACCTGTGGAAAAGTGCATCAAGAGACTGTAAACAACACAGAACTTAGAACAAGCAACAGAAATAATTTCTATGCTAATTAAAAAAAAAAACCTCCAAAAGAAATCAATTCCATTTTAATACTAGGGAAAGTGGAAGAGTCAAAGCTGCTGCTGGTAACTAACAGACTTACAAATCTATCATTTCTATTTCAGCACAGATTTTTGGAAAGATTAAAATATATGTACAGCATAAATACCAACTACAATAGGAAATATCCATAATATCAGTTTTCCTTCAAAGCAGAATTCTCACAATAGTCCCATATGAGCTATTTGACAATTAAGAACTTTGCCTACTAGCAGCTCTCAATCAATCTGAGGGACACCAATTTTTCAAACCTTCACTCTTCCCATCAAATTATGCATTTAGAATAGATCAATATCCACAGAACACAAGTATTAAAAAAAAAGACTTGCATTAAATCTAGATTTGGAAGTTTCTCCTCTTACAGCTGGGTCAAAGGAAGGTCAAAACTAGCATTTCTCTCAGAACAACTAGCTTTCTTCAAAGCTATCTGGATAACGACCAAGCCGTTTCCAAGCCTCTCTCACATCAGAACAGTCACCTTCCATTTCTTTGTCAAGATATAGCTTATTCTATAGCCCTAGCCATACCCCTTGATCGTAGGATAGGCACCATACTAACGATTAACCACATTTGTGGTTTGTTTGCTTTTTTCATGAAGTGAATACTGTGCCAAACAGTACCATGCTGCAGACTGGTGTGAGCAGCACGGAAGTCTAGGAGAGAACATGGGTGATTGCCACTGAGGGAAAGGCAACTCGGAAAGTAGAGGAACTATTCAACAGAAAAGGAAGTGCACTGCCTACCCTCTCTTGGTAGAAGTAACTGAGAACTGTACTCCATTATTTATAGAAGCGAGGAGGAAATCAAGTCAAGTCAAAACATCACTGCAGTCCATCAATATACCAATACTAGCCATATTATACACAACCTAAAAAAAAAAAAAAAGGGAAAAAAATTGAAATCTTTTCCCTTGTGAAGGCAAAGTATTTGCTTCTGGGAAAGTGGAATAACTGTATAACATGCATCCTAAAATCTTTTCAAGCCAAGTCCCTGCTGAGTAGCTGTTTTATCTAAAATCCTTTCATAGATCAGTGAGCTAAAAAGCCAATACTAGTCACGAGGTCACACACTGAGAAACAGAGCATTTTGCTTTGAAAAAAATCTTCAGTCCTGCCTGGTAAAGTTTCCAGAACCAGAGAGATCATCCATTGTAGGATCTACCCCTGTTCTCACTGGAGTGAACGAGATCCAAGCCTTAAGAGCTGAAGTTGTTCTCAAGACTAAATGGGCACATGCCCACTCCGTGCTGCTCTCTGATCAAACCAGACCACACCTGTGACTCTCCTGCCCTCATTCTTCATTTGTCTCTTCTTGTTTCAGCTCTGTGATCTTCCTCACTCTCCTCCTCTCCCATTTTGGGCCGCCTACATCCATGACCACACTCCCACAAAACTGATTAACAGTACTTTCAATGAGAACAGGGTCATGCACTGTCTGACCCTGCTGGCCCCTTTTCTTCTTCTCTTCACTCTCTTGTACTTGCAGAAAGCTATAGAACAACCAGAAAAATTCAACACTGCTAACACCCTTCTAGCAAGGTCTCTCCTGGTCTTCACATTAATGCAGCAGTAAAAGGATGCCAAGCACAGCGCTGGCTTAATGAAGTCTTTTTTATTAAACTGTCCTTGTATTTACTAACATAGTAAATCAAGTTACAGTGAAATTAAACGTATAAAAATTGTCCCGTTTTATTCATATTTCCTTTCTCCCTTGCCCCCAACGTCTTTGCTTCCCTACTCTCAGACTTCAATGTTCCTTGACAAAAACAAGAATCAGACCCTCAATCTCATTTTTGCTCCTTGCACCTCTTTGGTTTTTTGTTCTTTCGAAGTTCACTAAGAAGTCCCTTCTTCCTTGGCYCCTTGAACTTTGGCAGTGTAGAAAAATCACAATAGGATTTTTTTAGCAGTACAGTTCAGCAGCTGCTGCACACTGTTTGTGATATGTTATTGTCAAAATCAGATCTGTTCTTGTTTAATTTTGGAGAGGGGAAAGGTTGGAGTGAGAGAGAGGAAGGAGAAGGAAAAGGGCAGTAACAGAATGTTAGGAGAAGGATAGGTAAAAGACTGTGTGGAAAGTCTTGTCACAGTCAAAGCACTCCTTGTGCAGCAGGCTAAATCCCAAATTATCAGGCTGCTATTATCAGTTAAAACCTACCAGTCTGCAGGTACTTATACAGTGGTAATCACAAATAACCACTGGATTCAAGATACAAATGCTTCTACCGGAAGAAGATGTGAATCAGAGCAAGAGGGGAAAAAAAGGCTGTAAAGAAGAAGAGCAGCAGCAAAAGCCTTTTTCTTGGATCCATTGACTCCACCCAGTTCTGCGTAGTAAGCCACTCTTATATCTTGTTTGCTTTCCAATATGCAAGACAGTGGCATAGGAAGAAAATTCCTATCGGCTATCTCTCAGGCCAAGGAGGTCTTGCTCACAGGACGATGTCAGATCAAGAATGAGAGGGGATTGCAATCTCTCCAACACCACAATAAGCACAAGAGAACAAGCCAGATTTGCCCCCACAGCTTCCTGATCCTAAAGTCAATCAGAATCAGTGATACCAAAGAAACAGGCCATTTATTAATATCAAAAACTAGTGCTCTAGAAGGGCCTTCCAATAACACTGATTATCATCAAGCATCCATTTTTCAGCAGCTTTCATAGAATACTCACATTTCTCAGCATAGGTAGAACCAACTGCTCAAATGAAAGAAGGTCCACAACATACTGTCCAACCCGATATTCACGTCTTGAAGTAGAAGAATCAGAACTGAATTTGAAAAAGAGATACACAATTCCTTCTAAGTAATTACTTTAGTGAGAGTTTAGTGCAGTCATTTCAAGTGGATTTATGAGAAGTTATCCTAGTAAGTCAAATCCCCATAATTCTTCTAAGAAAAGGAAAGAAACTCTGCAAACCATCCATTAAGTCATACTGCAGATAGCATACTTTCAGATAATAAATACACCATAAGCTACCTTCACACCTATGTAAGCTCAAATTTGAACAGTGTACAGAAGGACAATGGGATCTAAAAGCCAGCAGGTATATTTACACTGAAATCAAAATACATGCCTGCAGTTCAGATCTTTGAATTTGGTAATGTAACACTACAGACAGCATCACAGCAGTTGCCCAAATCTCAGTACGGGCTGCAAAACCCTTAAACAATCTTGGAAAAATACTCAGTTTGCATGTGCTGCATCACACTATCCTAGGTGAACCTCCTTTATTAGCAGTATGCAAATTATTTAGTCAGATCAACTATGTCTGAATGAGGTGCTAACGTCACACCTGGACCTAGACTAAGTTTTCCACAAAGCGTGAAAAGCTAAGTCTAGTGAATCAGGAGAGACTGTGAGCCCCCCTGCACTTCAGAGGCCCCCCTCTTAGTGGGGCTCTGAATTCTCTTTTTCTTGAAATTCACATGTAGGTTTCGTGGGCCAGTCAGCGGCTCTTTAAAACAATGTTATACGCCATTTGCCTTTTATTTTCCACTTCTGTCTCCATAAATTAGCTGGTGGAAACAAAAAATCTTCCTCCCTGCCTACAATAAGCTACTTACTGTATCCCGAAGAGACTTGGCCTCACAATAAAAGGCTCAGCAGTGCTTCCTCTCTATCTGGTGTAAAATAGGCAGTAAGAGAGAACACCCTTCCCTAGCACATTTTCAATATTTCACTACGCAATAGAGACACTGTGTACATACACAATATAGGTATCAGCCAGGACATGAGAACTGAACAAAGAACCTGACCATGAAAGCCATGTGTGTGCTGGAAATCACCTTCTGGAGGAGCGTTTAACATGCCGACAGACTGGAGCAGAAGCATAAAACAATAAGCCACTTACAGTTATTAAAACCTCAGTACCTGACTCTAGATAAAGGCCCTCGTTTTCCAGACAAAGTGACAACATCAAATCCTGTTCTCCTGCCACCTTCTCTAACTTCCTCTGTGTAAAATCCATCAATGGGAATGCCTGAGGATTTTAGAGCTTGAGTGACTTTCTGGATCAAAGTAGTCTTTCCAACCCCTAAAAATAAAGAGGAAACAAAAAGCACAGAGGATTAATCTTCTTCTCCACTAAAAGCCCGTTTTTAAACACCACAGTAATGATTCAGTTCAGCAGGAATATTGATTACTTTTTAAGTCTGCAAATTGTTTTTTTTTTTAAATGGTAGGAAAGGAAAGAACAGAACCACCTTTTAAAGTTCATCTTGTACTGACATTGTAATGTTTTATTAGCCTTTAAGAAGTATGTCTACAGTGAAGTCACACAACAGAATGGTAAAAATATCCCAGGCTACCACTAAACTTGTTAGCTTAGATGGCGCATGGGCAGGCCACAAAACATGCCCCAAGGCAAGTAAATACAAGAGAGCCATACTGTTACAGAACTGATACCCAAGCTAGCTGGAAGACTGACTGATGAATCTCCCTTTCTACCACTGCTATTCACTACTTTTTAAGAACAGAGCTGAGTTCATCCCCCTGTTAGATCATAAGGTCAAAACTGACTGCTATTACCAGGAGCCTAACTGGCACAAAGGACACACTACTTCCATTATGTCCTAGAAATCGGAAGCACTCAGTGCCCCTGAGATATCAGGTCCTACATGGCAAAAAGTATTTCCAACAACAGAAACACGATTCTTATGGTAACTGAAGCAAGAGAAGTTTTGACTAGATATGGCGAAAAGCTGTTTTATCATGAGGACAATCAAGCCCTGGAACAGGTTGCCCAGAGAGGCTGTACAGTCTTCACATCCTTTGAGGTTTTCAAGACCTGACCGGATAAAGCCTTGAGCAACCTGGTCTGGCCTCATAGCTGACCCTCCTTTACGCCTCCTGAAGTCCCTTCTCACAGGAATTAACCTGTGGCCCTATAATCCATTTTCTTACCCTAAGATCCTTAGGACAGATCCTTAAAACCCTCGCCACCTGATGTCTCCTAGCATAGTTTGATGTACCTTCTACAATGTGAATGTTGGCCACGTTCCAGACATCCTCTCAGTTYCCACAATGGAGCTATTTCTTCTCCTTTGCCATTGTACAAGTACATCCCTTGACAATCTCCTTTTAAACTCAGCTTTATTGCCTCTCACAAAATTCAGTGTTGTCACTTCATTTTTAATCATCGCTGTCAAAAAAATCAGAAGATAGAAAATATCCTGCAGAATAAGCCTTTAAATTCCTGGAGACAAGGAATATAAACCAAATGCAAGGTGCCTAAAGATGCCAACAGAAATAATTTCAACATGCAGATACCAAATTCCTCCCTTAGATTTTAAGCAGATTTAGGAACTACTTCCTTAACAGTCAATATCAACGGCAAAATATTCTGTGGCTTCAAGGGCACCTAGTCAAACTATTAAGCAAACGTTTCAAAATTGAAGCCAAAGGGATTCCTGGCATTTGAACAACAATAAAATGACAAATGAGGCACCACCAATATCTACCATCTTTCCAGGGCCTTGTCTCTATAAGCGAATTTATACTAATTTGGCTAAGTAGATTTGCTGTCTCTAATTTGGTTACCTGCATTCAGTAAATTACCGAAGAAAGCTAAAGCAATTCAAACTAAGTTTAAGAAAGCTTAAAGTTATACATTTAGCTAATCAAAACAGTACACTCAATTTCAGCTACATGAACAGAGACAAGGCCTAAGTAGGCCTAACCTCTGCGTCTCCCGGAGGGCTGCCTTTATGCAGTGGATGGAAAGACCGAATGAAGTGGGTGGAAGGTGTTGCTATCTCAGCCTAGCAGTAGCATTTTAAATTAATTCCAGACAAGACATGTATCTGCAAAAGGTTCACAAAGAGGAGAATTCGGCCCACTGCTTTACTTCCCGACCACAAAAGAAAGCTTTGCAATCATAACTCGTTTATTTCTTTTATCAGCCTTACAGTTCAACCCTCATACTCTACACCACTCTACCTCCCCAATGATCAGATTCCCCTACCATGATAAACGACTCCACTGCTTCAATCAAGGCCTGCCCATCTGGGATACCAATTATTACCTATAACTGAACATTACTTAGATTGGAAGTGCTAAATCACTACAATTATGCTACAGAAAAGATGAGCGCTTAGAAATTATTAACGGCTGCAGTTTAACTGAAGCAGGATTAGTTGCCCAGGAGATTTTTTTCCCCCCAACACTAACTGCAGGGCAGGAGCCAGGGACAAAGCAGTAGTGTCTGGAAACGTACATGAAATGGGATTGGACGGAAAGCTAAAATGGGCTTTCATTAGGAACAAATTAATGAACGCAGCAGCTCTGAGCTCAACAGGCGACACGCGGGGCGGGGAGCAGCTACAGGCCTGCACGCCGGCAGCCGGGGTTACCTCGCAGGCAGCTGCCGGGCCCGGCCGCAGCAGGAGGCGCTCCCGGGGCTCCCTCACACCCTGGGCCGGTGCTGGGGCCCGCCCGCAGGTGCCTTCCCCTGGCTCTAAGCGCTTCACAGCCCCGCCGACCCCGCGCAGGGCGGCTGGCTAGGCTAGGCCAGGCCAGGCCAGGCCAGGCCAGGCCCCAGGGCGGCCCCAGTGGCCGCGCCACCTCCCTTCGCCCCGCTCCCCAGGCTCTTCCTGCCCCCGTTACCTGGGGGTCCCGTGAGAAAAACGTGCTTGGACATGGCGGGGTGCCGCAGGCCACGCTCCGCCCTCTCGCCCACCCGACGCGACACGACACGGCCCGGCTGGGGGGAGCGCCGCGCCGCACCGCCCCCTCGCTCCGCCCCCGGCCCGGCGGCCCGGCCCCGCACCGCCACAGCCTTCTGCCTGCGGGGAAGCGCTGAGCATGGCGCGATGCTTCGCAAGGAGCCGCGGGAAAGCGGCGCGGAGCTCTGCCACCGCCCACCCCCTCATAGCGGCGCCGCGGGAGGTGCCCGCCCCGAGGCCCTGTCCGGCAGTGCCTGACATGGCGGTTCTTGTGGGCTTGAATCACAGCGGCGACGCGCGATTTTAATCGGCCGGTCCCAAGAAGGTGTCGGGCGGTGTCGGCACCCAGGCGGAGGTTAGCGCGCCCGCCCTGCCAGCTGCTGAGGAGAGTCCGCCCTCTCCTGTGGAAACCCCTGGGCGGGGATTACTCCAACGCTGCCCCGGGCAGGTGTCTGCCGGCGGGGGGGGTCTTCCCGCCCCGAGGGCGGGAGCCGCTGCAGGCAGCGGGCTCGGGCGGTTGACGCCGAGGGACGGGCCCTTCCCGGCCTGTGGCRGCCTCGGAGGCGCGGCCCAGGGGTGGGCCGCTGCCGTGGTGTTTCCCAGAAGATGGACATTATTTAAGGTTAGGGGAGAGGGAAAAAACCAATTAATTTCCTAAATGTGGGTCAGCATTTTCTCTATCCAGTCAGCTTGACCTATTTAATTTCTGAATATGTTAAGAAAGCTCTCCCGAGAGCTTTTTACCCATTCAGTAAACAATGCGCTCCAGGATGCAGCAAACCAGTCAATTAAAAGACAAACGGTTGTCTCGATGCAGACAGCAAATGTAACTACGGGGTTAATATACAACTAGGGGGTTGTTACAAATCTGAGCGAATTGGGTCACAAATGAAAAGGTTTGGCAGGTTTAACAAAGACACTGACAGAGATCTGTCTGCATCTCAACACGCCTTATGCATGTGGCCTCCTTACTTGTTTACACTCGGGCAATGGAGAGCTGTAAGAGAGCAGGGAAGAGGATTTTTGTGTGGAGGGCTGCGGTGCGCAGGCAGAAGTCTGGGTGAGGCGATGCCCTGCTACTGAGGCGTATTGATCCCTGCCTGGCCATAAGCACCAAAATGGTCACCCAGAAATACTGAGCTATGAAAGGGATACATCCTGGTTGTTGCTTCCTTCAGCTAGAATGGTTGTCTTCAGGTTCAGCACATCTTTGTCTGGCTTTCATTTTCAGTAATTTCCCAAGGATTTAAAGGTTATTCATCATTTTCACAAAGACAATGAGTATCCTTTTCAGCCAGATGAAATGTGTAAATCAGCAGGTAGAGTGTACATCACAATAGACAGGTATTTCCATAAATTGAACAAAATGTTTTTGATGTGTACATCTCATACGGCCACTCTTCCCTGTATTGTTTTATATTCTTAGCAGGATGAAGAGCAACCCCCTATTTAGTGATTCTGCATCTTCAAATACACAATACTTTCAGGTCAGCTAGGAGCAGGATCTGTGTAGAATGGTGGGTCATCTAAAAGCGTGAGGGATGCAATCAGCTATTTCACTGCATAGTAAGAGTACCTTGTACCACTGCGCTTCTGGCTTCCGAGGAAAGCAAAAGTATCTTTCAGTCTCCAGTTACGCTCCAGTTAAGGGTCAGCTTGTGAGGTAGAAATTATCATCACCACTTTCAGAAGGAGAAATTGCAACAAAGAGATGTTAAGAGGTGGGGTTGATAAATTATGCATTTGGTCCCTCGGGTAGCATGCAGAACCAGAGCTGATGCCTAGGATCCCAAGACAGTACGGAGAGAAAGGAAGGTAGGTGCCTCACAGAGGTGATCAGAACTAGTGTAGTTTGCCAGTAGGAAATGTGGGGAGGATGCTAAGAAACACTCCCTACCCCTAAATCTGGTGCAGTGTTTCAGGATGGTAGAGGAGTATTTCTCTTTAGCTGGGATTTATAAACTAGAACCTTTTACAGCTGCTCTATAATTGCAGGTGAAGCACTTCTGCTTTATGTAATAGCCTACCATTTAGTCAGGTAGTAGGAAACATGTTTCCTCTTCACCTGCAGCCTCAAGTTAAGGGAGTTGAAATACATATTGTCCATTTGCCAGGAGAGTATCCTTATAACCAAATTCACAGGCTTTTCCTATTGAGGCTGAGACATGGCACAGCCACAAATTCAAGCTGATTGGGCCAGAGCACAGTTAAGGTGTTAATGTAGAGGAGGGAGGATCTAGTTTCTGCCCTCAACAGCATTGTACAGTCACTGGATATATTACATATGATCAGTACACTTCTGTTTACGTAAAATTTGGGGAGTCATCAGAAGCAAATTTTAAGTGTTACTTACAAGCAGACCAGGGATTGTTTGTATCATAGTTTAGAACATCTGTACCTTTGTTTGGCCTAACTACTTCACTGGATCTGGCCAGAGGTCATTTCAGAGGGGAGATCATAACTCCGAATTCTTGTTTGCCTATTTTCTGCTTTCACCGATGACCACATTTAGTTAATTTGTCTTTCTCTTAAACACAATGACTTTTAATCCTCATTTCACATGTTTCATGCTTAAATACGTAATTAAAAAAACTTGACAGCTCTGTCATGCCTCTTGGGGGGTAGGAGGGTAGAGAGGTAACAAAGACAGCTTCCTATGCCATCTAAAATGAAAACTGCATTTTCGTAGTTTACATTCCAGTACTTTGTTTTGCATTTTTTTTCAGGAGCAATGAAATTGTGATGTTAACTTACGGCTTCCTGCGGGTGTTTGTCAGGCATCTTCAATCTAAAGAAAGAACCACAGAGAAGAACTGCATATTTACTAGGCTATTAACACAAGAACAACGCTTTATAACTGGCTACTTCACCCTTGCTCTGAACTTCCTGCACAGAGCTTACTGTGATTGATTTTACAGGTAGGTTTTCTATATAATATTAAACTATTTCAGTCTATTGGCTGGTCGCCCAGGCAGGCCACATAGAGAGATCCAGACAATGTTGTTTTGTTTGACATAGAGTTTTACTAGGTTTTATAAATCAACCTTTCATTTTCAGAAGTGCATGTGGAGAATTTTAGGGCTATCACTACTGTTTGACAGAACCCTTGATTTCTGGTACCATAGTCTAAGAACCACTTCATCCTGTTTTCAGATGCAGGACTCTGACAGTTACTTCACTGTGTGGCTAAGACCTTGGTCTTTCAAACAAATGTATTAGTAAAGCAGTTGCAGCATCAGGGCTTAAATTAGCATTCCACTTTGATTTCCATTGTAATTTGTACCATAAAATGTTCTCTCCTTCTGGACGCTCTGTCTAGCTTGAAGTCATTTAAATGCACCAAAACCAGGAAGTAGTTATGCCAGTTGTGCTTTTGTAGAGTTTTGCTGTTAAGAGGACCTTATGTTTGCTAAATGAATTGGAAGTTTTGTGTGTATTTCCTCAAAGATTTACTATTTAGTTTTGTTCCCTTTGATATATTTATTCTATAATCTAGTGACTGCATACAACACGCAGGTTGTTAAAGAAGAATGAGCTGCAGCGTGCAAGTTGTCTTCTCTGTAGCTGTATGCTGTAACCAGTAGTCTTTGGAGTCAGCCTGTGTGCTCTCCTGATCATGGGATTTTTGCATTCTTGGCTGGAGATGGTTAGCTGAAATAAGTAGAAACAGCACATACCCTAGCAGTGTAGGTAACTCTAAAAGAAAATAGACAACATGGGGTTTACTCCTTTTAGGATGAGGAGAGAAAAACCCGGCTTTTCCTCTTCCAATATGGGTAGCTTAATTAGTAGTCATTTATTCCTAAAAGGTTGCCAGCTCAAAACATTTTCCTGTCCAACTACCTAGACTCTGTTTTTGCTAGGTGAGGGTCAGTTAAATTCAACTCATGCTGAATTGAACTGTATGGTTGGGCAAGGCCACGAAAGAAGTATTTACAAAAGTCTGGTGCCTGGAAAAGACCCCCTCTGGAGTACCAGGGGCAGGCTGTGATTCTCAGTGACCTGTGGAGACCTTGGAAGGAGCTGCCAATCATTGTTGCAAACTGTTAGCTAAGCCTGGGGAAGCCTGCATTTATTGCTGGATGCTCACTAAAAAAAACTTGGATAGAGTCCTAGACCTTTATGTTGAATGGGGTAAAATTAATTAACTGCAAGTTTCCAGACCAGTGGCTAAGAAAAGAGGTCATTTATGAAATTTATGGTATTCCCTAGAGTAGAAGCTGGAAGAAATGAGAGTGTAATCTACCATCTCTGACCTGCACCCTCAAGTGGGCAGTAGTTTACATTTCAGCACTCTGCCTCAAGAAGGGCTTAGCACATTGTTACAGTTTCAGCCCTTGGTTTATCTGGTGTTAGGTTTGGGGGTTTTTTTCCCCTCGTGGGAGAGAGAATGGTTAGGTTGAAACTCTTTTCTTGCTCTCCAACAGAACTTATCTTTTTGATTCACGGTGCCTCAAGTTTGTACAGCATTTTGCTTATGTCAGGATAGGGAAGTACACCTTGTTTTTTAAAAGATTTAATTTTAGGGAGTTCCTTGTTTTGTCCTTGTTCTCACTTGCAGAGAATGCTCCTTCTCACAGATAGTGAGCCTAGCTGTATCCCACTGGCCATCTAATGATATTAGTGATGGTATTTCTGACTTGACTTTGTTTTGCCTGTGGAGTAATCATGGTATCAGCAGGTATCTGAGAATAAGCATTGAGCATCTATAGCCTGCCAGTCTTTAATCTTAAACTTCCCAGAGAGATAAGCCATTAGCTACATGCAGGGCCTCCTCTAGGTGAAAACTGTGGTACTCCCTCTATCAGTGGTTTATCTATGGATCTTTTGTGTGTGATTCATGCAGTAGAAATCCTTTATGTTCCATCAATGGTTGTGTTCCCCAGAACAGAATAAATTCCTGAAAGTATTTCCTGAAAATAGGGACATAAGAAATAAATGATATCAAATGTTATACATACCCTCTATATGGAAGTTGGAGAATATTTGTGAAATTGAATTTACTGTTGTAAACAGAGACCAGCCAACCTTCAAAGAATGTAGTCCTCTGTCTCTACCAGCACAGCATGTTGAACCTCCTGGGCAATTGCAGCCAGTTTGGCAGAGAGGAAAAAGTGAAAAATCTAATAAGTTGCTATACGTTTTTTTAAGCACACGTCTGGATATAAGAGGAAGACCCTTTTAATGGTCTGAGGGAAATTATGCAGCATAAACAGAATCCTTATTAGGCAGGAGAGAAGCCACACAGAGCTCAACCCATAGCATAAATCCATAGGAAACCAGGTTTCATTGTTTCCATTCTCGAAGAAACAGCTTGGTTGTTTGCTCTTTTCAGTAATCTCCCACCTCCTACTTCTTCAAAAAGAAAATAGTGTCCTTGAAACTGCATGACATTTTGTATGGTATTCTCATATTTTTAGTAGAAATAGCAAGAAGCATTCACTCTGGAAAAAAAAATCCAGCTTGGTTTGTTATGGGATGATAAAAATAAATTTACTATGTTAATCTGTTATTTTGACATAGATACTCACCTGCAAATTTCAAATTTCAACTGAATTCTGCTGCATGCTAGATGTCAGTGGAATAACCTGTAATTGAGGAAGAACTTCACTGCAATAGAGAGTAAATTTGATCGTATTGCTAAATTTTTCAATTGCTGTTTTTTAAGGTGTAACAATTTTGTCAAGAAAATGTCATTCTTGTGATTGTTGGTTTACGTAGGCAGGAACATAAGTGAATTTTTATACTACTATGACTGACAGTTGGCAGAGTGCATGGTACAAGCTGCTATACTGGAACAAGTGCATCAAGTAGTAATTCCTGTAAGACAGTTCAATCAGAGAAACCATAGGATGAAGTGAATACAAAAATCCCAAGAAAGTGAAGCAAATTATATCCCACTGGGGCCTAATCTCCAGTAAAAAAATGCAGTAAAAAAAAATTCCAAAGTTAACAGGCGTGAATAGTTAAGAGAATACAAAGAAAAGCTAAGCCAATCCAACAAGCTGTAGATATATATGTATTTAGAAGAATGTAGTTTTCAGATTTATTTTCCTCAAAGATGCTCCTTTTTTTATTAACAGCTTTTATGCATAAAGGATGCAGTGGTAAGCCCTGCAGTATACTGGTGGACAAAGATGTTCCAGGAAGGCCTTCATGTCTCTTTGCCATCCACACAGAAGAGGGCAAATATGGAGTGATCATGTAGGCTGTTAGGAGTTGCTGAATCTGGTAGCTTGAGAGAGGAAAGGCTGCTCCTGCTCCATGTTCCCCCATTCACCCAGTAGTAAGACTGAGCACGTATTCCCAATAGACACACACCCACACACAGTGTATGTATATACATACACAAATGATTGGCCATGCAGATCAACACCAACAGAAAACACAACATAAACAGTAGCAATGGATTCATCCTGTTCCCCTCTCTGGCTGATCAGGGCGAAAGCCCTGTAATAGAAAATATACATAGCTATATATATATATACACACACACACATACAATATGGATCCATCCAGAAGCTGGCCTTAGACACTCAGTCCATCCAGTAGCTGGCTCCTGGATTTCCTACTCTCCCCAGTTTCTGGCAGCTGGATGTAAAAGCCCCTGAGGCTTGCAGCCCCACTCCAGTTCTGTTATTCAGACCCTCTTGTGTACACACACACACACATATATATGCACGCACGCACAGACAGGCACACTATGGATCCTCCAGGAACTGGCCATAGACATTCAGTCTATCCAGTAGCTGGCCCCAGATCCTCTTGTCTCCAGTTGCATTGTGCACAGACACATAAATGCAAGCGAGACTCTCAGTTGACCCCCAGATTTCACAGTCGTTCCAGGAGCTGACTTGGACTACCGGATTGCTCCAGTAGCCAACTTTCAGCCCCTCTGGTCTTTCCAGTATCTGGCCCAGACTTGTGGCTGCTTTGATACCCGGTTCCCAAGCCTCTTTATCCTACTTGCATGGTAATACAGCTTCAGTTAATGATCATACACTGACATGTGCACCCACAAAATACGCACACACTCTGGTCTCTGAGGTTGCTGGCACCCCAGACACACAGGTCACTATGACCTGTGGTCCTTACTTCAGTTGCTGGCAATTAGACCTCTATATGCTCCCATCTCTCCTATTGCTTGCACCTTAGACACGGTGGCCCTTATGACTCATGGTACCGTCTCCAGTTGCTGGCACTTAGACTCCTCACTTCCTCCAGTCTCTCCAGTTGCTCCGATGACCTGTGGTCTGACTCCAGTTGCTGGCACTTAGACCTTAGACACACACTGGCACACAGAATAGAGGGTCGCCTCACCCAAGAAAATACTTTAAAATGGAGCTTAGTAAGAAGACGGGATAGCCTGCGCTGATCAGCTGCAGGGCATGGACAGATAAAAGTGATGACCAGCAACCTGTTTACATACAACCGGCCACTTCTATCCCTTTATTTTTCCATGCTTGTTCCTCCCCAAACCACCTTAATCCCTCCTTTTCCCCACCTTTGGTTCATCCCGTAAGTCTGGTACAATCCCAAAATGCTCTTCCCTTACATCCCATAGTGAGTCCCATACCTCTGCAGGCAGTAATCTCCCTCAGTCTATAAGGTGTTCTGGAGAGTTTTTCCATTGACTCATCTTGAGGGTTTCCACACACTGGCTGTGGGCTGATCCCCCTCCTGTGACGGCTCTGGAGAACCTGAGGCAGGTGCCTCTGATGAGGTTATTGGGGTTCCCCTGCCTGCCACCTTGCTTCTGTGTTCCTTTGTGTGCATGGAGATAAGCCTTTAATCACAACCAAACAGACGAGGTGAGCAGACAAGCTTTTTTTCTGCCCTCACAAAGCATTTCGGGAGGCGATACAGTCTATCCCACCTCTTGCTGGGTGAAATGACTTCAATCTTTCATAAATGGGCAAAAGGATCCAATGTCCTGCCCCACTGGCTGGATCTGCAGGTAGTACAATTCTTCACTGCCTGTCATTCAGGTTTGGTTGCAAAACTATACCAAGCCTGGTTTGCTGTGACTCTGCATATTTACAATGAATTGCATTGTTTTCCCCCACATCTGTCATTTTATTGCGAGCCATTCTGTATCATGAAGTACTTCCCTAACTCTTGCCATTCAGCTTTTGTTTTCTTCTATCCGGAATAATTTAGCTTCAACAGCAAGCCTTGTCACTTTACTGTCCACTCTTCTCTATATAATTTGTGATGAAGTTGAATAAAATAGCCCCTAGAGTAGATCCAGATGGACATCCAGTGATGAACTTCATCATTGTGAAAAATGTCCATTTACCCCTACATTTTCTTTCTTGTATTTTATGCAATTATTTATCCATAATAAGATTATTCCATGGCAGTTTGGCTCTTCAAAAACCTTAGGTGAGTGGCCTTTTCAAAGGCCTTTTGGAAACCCAAATGGACTTTGTCATTCAGATTATCTATTTCCATGTGCTCCAACAAAATCCAGGAGAACTGTGAAACATGACTGGTTTCTTGCCAGGACCAGACACYACATTCTTGTAGTAAGTCTCCAGACATGGGTATGTCAGTAGGTTCATTCTTGCTGGCAATGAGGAAAAGCGAATTATACACCTGGCCCCTCAGCTTCAAGAATTTAATTTCTCAGACACTTAGTGTCCCATTTGTTTTTTAAATTAGTTATTAGTTTCAAAAGTTATTAAGTCTGAAGAAATGGAGAGACAGCATAACTACAAAATCTAATTTCCATAAAACAGGAAGTTTCCGATTTTTCCAGCCTTACTCACACTAGTGATACCTTGAAATTATTTCAGTTAGATTTTATTGTCCAGTAAGATACTAATCAGCATGAATGAAGTTGGCAGAAGGATCCATAAATTGTTTTCTTGTTCTTTTGTATATTCGGTTTGGGTTAAAGCGTTTGATCATTTAGGGTCAGCAGAGACCATTATGCACATCTACTTGTATCTGTGTTATAACAGATGCCATGAAATATTACCCACTTATTCTGTGTGAAGCCTAATACATTATGGTTGTTTGAGGGTTTATCTTTTAGAAAGCTATCCGAGTGGGATGCTGAGGAATCTACCAACACATTTCAATAAAATATTCCAATAGTTAATTACCTTCATTTAAAATTTGCATTTTTCTTCCTGTTCATATTTTTCTAGCTTTGGTTTTCAACCAGTGAATCTTATTATGTCTTTGTGTGTTTAATTAAAGAAACTGGATGCTGTTCTACTAATCTGATACTATGTGTGCTTACATTTGTGTCAATATCAAAGAAATGCCTGTACGTTTCCCTTGCTACATCTTCTCCCTCACCCTAGTTGTTACTTTAAGGGAGATCCTGTACCCCTGCTCTTGTTATAAGAAAAAACACATTTTCCCAAGAAAATTCAGTCACTGGTAGTTACTTTCCTATTCCTTCTTTTTCTACCAAGAAAAGAACAAAGGAAAGAAATTCTGCCTGCTAAATAAATTCCTCTTATTGCCACCTGTGGTTTTGCCCAGCCACAATGAGGGAAGTCACAGAGAGTAAACAAACAGTCTCTCCTGTGCTAAAATCTATACAAACTCTGGCATGGCTGTCAATCATTTCTTGCCTGATGTGAAAAACAAACCCCTATTTCAGCATTAGCAGTTAATGGTATTGAAATTGCTGAATAGCCAATTCAGCTCAATATTGCTGGGAAAAAAAAGTAATTTGAGCAATCAGATGGATGAAATTCATTTTTTAAATGATAAAACCATCTTCATGGTTACCATTTGCTTTAGTTACTATTTTTTATCATGTGTTTTCTAGCTTAGCTGCATTTGTCATGTTACTGGTAATATAGTTATGTTTAATTTCTCCTATAAGCCCTTGTAGAGGGCTGTGTATAATTCTGTTTCTGTCATTACAAATTCTGATTCATCAGTTTAGATTGTTGTTCTGAAGTCTTGGTTGCTAGGAACAGTGGTTTGCCTCCTTGCCAGGAATTGAGGATTTGTTTTCTTCCCAGAAGAAAAGCTTGTTATTTACTTGTTCGTAATACGTGCTTTGTATGCATGATTGATATTTGGATCCATCTGTAGTTTAGGTGTTTTTCAAGTAAAAATCCTTCATGAGCGATGCAAGTGGATCAACACCAAGTGGGTAGAAATATCATAGCAAGGCAATACATTTAATATTTAAAATTTAATAAAGGATGGATTCCTGCCTTATGACCTTGTGTCAGAGATTGGCCATCGTCCTGCAAGCACTTAGGTTTGTATTCAGTCTTGCCACTGTTAGTTGTCGTAATAGGTCCATGGACCAGCAATGTCATGGCCTGTTCCTAGGGGTGGTGGAAGGCTCCTTCCTTCCAATTTCATTTGAAATACCTACTTTTGCACTAGGAAACTTTTCCCCATTTAGTATTATTCTTATTCCATAGGGGGAAAAATCTAAATCTGTGTTAACCTGGAATTAAGTTTAATTGTTGGAAAGTACATTTTCAAAAGTAACATCTAAAGATCACCTGAGCAATCTGGTGTCAAAGGAGAGCTGACTGCTCTGACTTGAGATGATGTGACAAAAGCCCTTTTTTAATTAGGGAAACCATGAAAGGAAGAAAACATGGGGGTGGGAAGAACAGTTAAGGCTCAGGAAGATGCTCTCTCTTCCCTGAGTCATAAGTCTCCTGACCCACGCTCTTAAATGAAAACATCAACGGTTATATTATTTACCTGGATTGTGCTGTAGACCAGTGTTGTGCTGAAAGAATAGCAAGAACGGTTCTTTCTGTGCTCTTGTCCTGAGTTCCCAACCTGAGGGCAGGGCCTTTATAGGAAGGTAGGTAGGTAGGTTGGTTGGTTGGTTGGAAGGATATAGCCCTGGGTTGCTTGGACCCAAGGCCAGAAAAGCTTTGTTGTGGCTTTGCTTCCCCCTTGTTGAGTGAAAGCGGAACACTTTCCCCTCTTGGAAATTGAGTTAAAGGAGCTCAGACTGAGTTTGGGCTTTTTGCCTCCTCCTCATTCTACCATGAAGTTGGTTGCCCTGTGGCAAAGTGAGGAGATCAGTCTCTGCTTTATGCACTGTCAGGGCCCTGGCCTCAGCCCATATCCATTCCCACAGAGCCTCACTGCACCCTGACAAGTGCAAATTTACCCCAGCCTTAATGACAATGTTGCAGTCAATACCATTTTCATGTTATCTTTCTTCTGTTGCAGGAGTCCTGATTTTGCTCTTGTTATCTTGATAGGCAGTCCTGTTCTTTTCCGCCTTTATGGGAAAAAACAACTTATGTAAGTAAGGATGATGGGACTAAGTCAGAGACAAATTGAATTAAAGAGGGTAGTTGGACCTAGTGAGAATTATCCTAATGCATTTAAAATATAAATGTTATTCTATAAATGCTTTTTGTTCATGTTATTTGATTTAAAATCCTTCTTGTTTTACATTGGGTACAATTAAAAAGCCAGTAATTACCATATATTATATGTAACATAACTATTTAAAGTTTTGGAAACAGCTCTGTCAGGCTCAGCTGGCTGGTTGCTAATGTTTTAGAGAGCAGCCTGTATGAGTATACATTGCGAGAATCTAAGTGAGAGCTGAAAGGTCCAATAGAGATTTAAAAGCAAAAGTTTGGTGACTAATACCATGATACATTTTGGAAGTTTCTCTGTTAATCTCAGTGTCCTGACCAGAACATGGTTTTGATTATCTATGTTCTGTTTCTTTCAAATTCCCTATGTTTTGTATTTGACTGTTGTAGCACTTGGCACTGCCTGTCCTAATCCATTTTGGTTGTGATGTAGCAATTCACATAGCACAACATTTTCCTCCAGAGGTGTAAACAGCATTTCACTGTGTAAGTTGGCAGAAGAGAGGACAGTTATTCCCATGGTATGCATACAGCCCATAAATGAATTATTCTGGATGAAAGATGCTCTGTAAGTGTAAGATCATTATCAAGACTGTTATAAAAACCTGATCACTGATTGGAGAATCTTAAATATACTTCTGACACTCTTTCCTTGCTGGTAGTGCTAGTTCTTCAGTGCTTTTCCTGCTCTTCTCTAATCCTAATGTTTTGGGGTTTTATTTAAAGAGAATAAACTGAGAGTCCTGGCTCCTGCAGCTAACCATTATTCAGCACAAGCTGGTCCCAGAGCCTTTCCAATAGGTGCTATTAGCTGTTACAAAACCTGTATCAATCAAAGCYGCATGCAAAGAATATACCACTATTTAAAGTACTTTACTTCTTAAGTTTGGTGTATAATTCCTCAAGGGGTGGAATGATATTTAGGCATCATGCCTAGTGAACAATGATACTAAATGTCCTCTGAGAATACCAGTCGCTGATGTCTGAAATTATCATGATCAACAGGAAGCCAAGTTCTGGCATATAGCTAAGTCTTACGGGAAGCGCTAGTACTGCACAGGCGCAGACACACACATACATATATATCCTGCATGTTGTACTTCTACGAACTTCTTGTGTTGTCTCTTGACTTCTATTGCTGCCTTCTGCATTTTTTTTTAATTTTTATTGCTGGTTTTTTTGTTGCTTCMGCCTCATAACTAAAGCTGCTGGAAACTCATTCCTTCCTGGCAATTGGAATCAAAACTAATGATGGGCTTCACCTCAGACTCAAGCTCCCTGCCTCAAGGGCTGGAAACTCTGGGTGATTACCGTTACATCCCATCAGTGTGAGAGACAGCAGGCTTGCTGCTGCCCCTGTCCTTGCAAGTCTGAGCCCCTGCATCCTCCAAATAGCCTGATATGCTTTGCTGACCTTGGGAGGAAAGGGGCTCTTCAGACCAGAAGTGTGCTCTCTCCCCTTCTCACCTGCACTGGCTCAGATCTTGTAGTTTCAGCAAGACCCACTGATCTCAATAAATGAAATGGTCTTCGGGTCCGTTCCTGATACGTCATGCATGATTTCTGCTTCCATTGTTTTCTTCCAACATTTTGGTCTAGCTGGAACTCTAGCTGGAGGCAAAACCTGACAGTCGGATAATTGTGGATATTTTGGGCTTAACACTGCATGTTCTTTCTGCTTTTCTTTCAAGTGTTATTCATTATACAATCCTTTGTACTTTACAGTTCTTTCCTTTGAAGTCCCATATGCGATTTACAGAGATTAATGTAATAGGTGTGAGCCTGCTGTGGTGGAACAGGTAGAAAGTTGATACTACAGTTTTACAGACAGTAACAGAATAGCATAGTCGCGCAGCCTGGGACATGAACTGGCTTTTAGTCATGTGCTTTTAACTGTAGGGCTAATAGCAATGTCCCTATGATCTCTTAGGAAAGAGATGTCATGTTTAACTTGGCTGCTGCCTTTATCTTGTGTAGTCTCAATTTCAAATAGCAAAATTTAGTGTCTTCAGTGGTCTCGTGGTGTTTTGTTGTAATTGTCATGGTTCTCAGTTTTCTCTGTTGTTATATAGTTCTTAAGTAGGCTGCTTCTATTATGTATTTCATACCCCAAGAAGGGATTGCATGTCCAAACGCTTATTCAAGTTTTTCAAAAAGCTATACCTCTTGGTCTAATAAAAGAAGTTACATTGACCTACAAGCTTTGTCTTGTCCTTACCTGTAGAATTGTTTACATGTTCTGTGTTCCTTGAATGCTGAACAGGGAGTTTCAAACTGGGCCATAAAGTTTCTATTAAATGCACAATGATGAAAGACATGTTAATAGTCAGAATCTGGCAGCTGGTTTTAAGTTTCAGACTTAAGTTTTGTTGAGAGGACAAGGTAGGGCAGTTTTTCTGGTGATAAAGAGAACATCTTTTTATCCAGTCTAGTCTGCAGTTACAGTAATTTTGGACCTTTCACAAGTAGTAAAGTCGGAAAAAAAAGAAAGATAAGAAAAACAAAATATAAAGTAAATAGCGTTCTTGTTCCTGCAGACCGTAAGCTGGTGATGGATGAATCTTCAGGGATTTAAAATTCAGCCCAAATGAGCATCCAACACTTCAGATTGTTATCATACATACATATATGAACCACTCAAATCTAGGGAGATATCTTACATAGGTTTACCATCCTTTGCTGTTAAACTGAAATAGTGTGAGGACAACTTTCTTCATTACACCTTACCATTTTTTGTATCAGAAGAGAAATGGGAAGTAAACTATCTGAACCTTGGGAGGTTTCTTTAACACACTGGGCTGCATTTCAGTTTAGAGAGACTGAGAAAAGATAAAGATTTCCTGTTTATTCAAGTTATTTTGTCCTTTCCCACTAAATACGTCGGCTTGGACAAAAATCCAGAATTTAAATACCTGACTGTGTTTATATGTGCATGTATATATGTGCTTCTGTCAAATATACATTATTTATACACACATCTATGTTATAAAAGAATGCTCAGAGACACAATAACAAGCATTTCCAGTATACTCTTATTTCCACTTATGCATAAAGATCAACCAAATGTTAACATTACAACCATTTTGCAGCTATTTGCAGAACATGAATTATTTCTTCTCACTTCAATGTGTCATTGTAATTAATTCACATTGGAGAATAACATTCCATTTTTAACTTAACTAGTTCCATTTAATTCTGAGTCCTTGTTAGAATGTAGCTTAAACAATGACCGCATCTTATGAAAATATACAACAAGAAAATAACATCTGCTGCACTATGTTGGCAACCACCAGGGCTAATGAATGGTTGTCAGTATCAAAACAGATGTCTGTTTACAGTTAAAAAAATATTCTTTACCAGTTTAAGTAAATTCCTAAATTAATTTAACTCTTGTTTGCAGTGTGTGGCCCAAATTGCTTTGCTATAATGATGTATGATGGAAATGTTGGTAGATTGAAAGGTTTCTGTTCCCCTTAAGAAGTTTGACTTAAATGTGACATCTAAGTTGGCTTGTGGAATCCATAAGGACAATTTAATTTGACGAGGATTATCTTGTCAGTAGGAGAAAACTTTCATAATTTGCTGAATATAATCATCTACTTAGGACTGTTACAGTTCAGAATGCTGCAGGGTTTTGCTGAAGTGGAAAATGAATGTTTAAGGGAAAGAAMACAAATAGTCATATCATACAATCAAGTGAAATAAAATGGAAACAACTTCAGAACTCCATACATCATATTCTTAGCAATCCTCAGCCTCTAGATCTTGCGTCCTCTTACATCTGCCCCACGTCCTAGTGTTACCAATTGTCCTGGTTTCAGCTGGGATAGAGTTAATTTTTTTCCTAGTAGTTGGTATAGTGCTATGTTTTGGATTTAGTATGAGAAGAATGTTGATAACACACTGATGTTTTTAGTTGTTGCTAAGTAGTCTACTAGTCAAGGACTTCTCAGCTTCC